>CM040126.1:375245518-375463855 GCA_022559845.1 Amorphophallus konjac | reverse complement strand
ATGCTCAGTATTCAGAAGTAGAACTTGCGTAGTGTAGTCGCGTTCCAGGTCCGAGGGATGATCTCTCCTTCCATCGTGGATAGACGGTATGCTCCTTTTTCGAGCGTCTCGACCACTTGGTAGGGGCCTTCCCAACTAGGGGATAACTTGCCTGCCGCCTCAAGTGGTCGAGAGGCTTCGGCTTTTCTGAAGACAAAGTCTCCCGGTTGAAAGTGTCTATCTCGGATTTTGGCGTTGCAGTATCGAGTGAGGCGACGTTGATATTCCGTTGCTCGGATGCCGGCAATCTCTCGGACTTCATCTGCTAGGTCGAGGTTTTTGAGCAGTTTCTGGTCGTTTGCCTCGGACGAGAAGCAGATGACTCGGAGGGAGGGGTTGCCAATCTCCAACGGGATCACGGCCTCGGTACCGTATACCAGCTGAAAGGGACTTTCACCGGTTGTCGTTCTGGGAGTCGTTCTGTGTGACCAAACTACGTTCGGCAATTCCTCAAGCCAGCTGCCCTTGGCTTTGTCGAGCCTAGTCTTGATGCCTTTTAAGATAGTCTTATTGGCATTTTCGACCAGCCCGTTATCCTGAGGGTGGACGAACGAAGTGAAGTGATTGCGAATGTTAAGGTCGGCACATCTGTCTCGGCAATAACGAGAATCAAATTGCCGACCATTATCGCTTACTATCACCCGGGGAATGCCGTAACGACAGATGATCAACTTCCAGATGAAATTCCAGACGACTGTCTCAGTGATCCTTGCTGTGGCTTCGGCCTCGATCCACCTAGTGAAGTAGTCGATGGCGACGATGATGAACTTCTTCTGGGCCTGGGCCATGGGGAATGGCCCTAGGATGTCGATTCCCTAGCGAGCGAAGGGATATGGCTCGGCTAAGGTGATGAGCTCCGTTGCTGGCTGATGGACCAAGTGGTCAAATCGCTGGCATCGGTCACAGTGTTGTGTGTAAGTCGAGCAGTCACGCTGCAGGGTGGGCCACCAATAACCTTGCCGTAGCAAGATCCTGGTGAGCGACCTTCCCCCTAATGCGCTCCGCACAGACCTTCGTGAACCTCTTGAATCGCTCGGTTGGCTTCATCAGCGCTGAGGCATTTCAGGAGGGGACCGGAGAAGGATCTTCGGTAGAGAGTGCCATACAGAGCGACGAATCTCCGAGCTTGGTACTTCAATCTTCAGGCTTCCCGAGGGTCGGGAGGCTCCTGAGAGTCTTGGAGCCACGACAGATACGGGGCACGCCGGTCGCTTGGGGAGGCCGAGTCAATAGCTAGAAGCTCTGAATCGATGCTCGGCCGCTATAGCTCTTCTAGAAGGACCAATCGAGTACCCTCGGGGTCAAGAGAGGAGGCCATCCGAGAGAGGGCATCCGCTCGGGAGTTTTCCTGCCGAGCTATTCGGACTACCTCAAAACTCTCGAACTGTTGTGCCATGATTTTGACCAGCTGGAGGTATTTGACCATCGGTGCTTCTCGAGCTTCATAACCACCGTTGACCTAGCTAGTGACTAGTTGGGAGTCAGTGTGAATCCTGACTCGCTCAGCCCCCAACCGCCGGGCCATGCGGGCTCCCGATATGAGGGCCTCATACTCGGAAGCGTTGTTAGATGCTTAGAAGTTGAACTTCAGGGCGTACTGTAGTTCTGCTCCTTCAGGGGACTTCAGGAGGATCCTGGCGCCACTTCCGACTGAGTTGGAGGATCCGTCGATGAATAGTTCCCAGGTCGGCCCGGGCACGGACGGAGATCTTTCTTCAATCGAGATGGTGCTCTCGGCGATGAAGTCAGCAAGCGCCTGGCCTTTGATAGCCGAGCGAGGCCGGTACGATACATCATAGGCCCCAAGCATGATGGCCCACTTGACGCGGCGTCCCGAGGCTTCAGGGTGAGCAAGGATCCTCTTCAATGGTTCGCCGGTCAGCACGGTGATAGAGTGCCCTTGGAAATAGGGTCGAAGGCACTTGGCCGAGGTAACCAACGCTAGCACGAGTCTCTCGGTTGCGGGGTACCTTTTTTTGGCCTCGTTGAGCACCTTGCTGGTATAGTAGACCGGTCTCTCAACTCCCGAGTCATTTCTGACCAGGACCGAGCTAACTGTAGATGGGGTTGCCGAGAGATAGAGATGCAGGGCTTCGCCTGGGACAGGCTTGTAAAGCACCGGGGGCGAAGCCAGGAACTCTTTAAGCTCGGCGAATGTTTTTTGGCATTCCTCATCCCATGCAAACGTAGCAGATGCCAATTTGGGCCCCCTCAATAACTTGAAGAAGGGCAGGCATCGTTCGGCCGCACGGGACAGGAATCTGCTGAGTGCTGCAATGCGTCCAGTTAGGCGTTGAACGTCTTTGACGCAGGTGGGTGGACGCATGTCCAGGATGGCCTGGACCTTGTCGGGGTTGGCCTCGATCCCACGCTGGGTGACTAAGAAACCCAAGAATTTCCCAGACCTTACTCCAAAGGCGCACTTGACGGGATTGAGCTTCATGTTGTACTTTAGGAGGGTGTCGAAGTTTTCAGCTAGGTCGGCGATGTAGTCCTCGGCCTTGGGGGTCTTCACGAGCATGTCGTCAATATAGGCCTCGACGTTCCGACCGAGCTGTCCCTCGAACATATGATTGACCAACCTCTGATACATTGCTCCAGCGTTCTTCAACCCGAATGGCATCCGGGTGTAGCATTATACGCCGAAGTCGGTGATAAGGGCGGTCTTCTCGATGTCTTCTGGATTCATTCTGATCTGATGGTAACCTGAGTAGGCATCCAGGAAGCTGAGTATCTCGTTGCCCGAGGTTAAGTCAACCAGTTGGTCGATGCTCGGTAACGGATAGCAGTCCTTTGGAGTAGTCTTGTTCAAGTCGGTGAAGTCCACGAACATTCACCACTTTCCCAAAGTTTTCAGCACCAGGACGACGTTAGCCAGCCACGTCGGGTACAGGACAGGTCTAAAAAGACCAGTCTTTTGCCCCTTGGTGACTTGCTCCTTGATGATCGCCTGCTTCTCTGGCGCATGCTTCCTTCTGCGTTGTTGTACGGGCTTCATGGTTGGGTCGAGGTTGAGCTTATGCATCACCATCTCCTCCGGTATCCCAGGGAGTTGATCATCAGACCACGCTAAGACCCGGATGTACGCGAAAAGAAACTCTTTGTAATACTGTTGGACTTCAGATGTTAGGTCGGCTCCGATCTTTACTCTCACGGTCAGGGTCGTCGTTTAGGAAAATCGCTAGCAATTCGCCTCCAGGCTCGGCGGTTGCGGATTTTTCCTCAACTTCCCGGGGGCCCTTATTCTTCTCGTCCGGCCTTGTGGCTTCAACCGAGATATTGTAGCACCTTCTGGCCATGGCCTAGTTGCCTCGGACTTCCCCCAACCCATTTTTGATGGGGAACTTCATCTTTTGGTGATAGGTAGAAGGCACTGCTTTCGTTCGGCTGAGGATTCCTCGGCCAAAGATTGCGTTGTATGCTATCATACCTTTGATCACTATGAAGTCCACCATGACCGTAATGATTTTAGGTGGGGTGCTGAGAGTAACCAGCAGGCTCAGGGCTCCCTCGGGATAAGTGGCCTGGCCATTGAACCCGCAAAGAGGGGTTCAAATCGGGCGGAGTTTAGATGGATCCTCCCCCATCTTAAGGAAACATTCATAGGATAATACATCAGGGGCACTTCCATTGTCAACTAGAATCATGTCTACGTTACAATGGTTTATTGTGGCCGATATAACTAGGGCATCGTCATGCGGGGTGCTTAGCCCTTCCAGGTCTTGGTCGGAGAAGACTATGACCTGGGGCTCACTTGGCGGGGCCTTGGGAGGCTCGATGGCTCGGCTCGGCTCACCCGCTCAGCATGACGCTTCCTTCCTCGGCCGCTGTCTCCTCCTGATGCAGCTCCTCCGGCGATGACGTTGATGTGGACCCCTCGGGGGGCATTGTCGATTTCCTCTGAGGCGCCTCGGTCTTCCTTGTGCCCGGCCACGAACCGGGAGAGGTGCCTCTGACGAATGAGACACTCGATCTCGTCCTGGAGCTGATGGCAGTCACCGGTGTGATGTCCGTGGTCGCTGTGGAACAGGCAATGCTTGTTGCGACTGCGGTTCTTCAACCTCATTGGCTCGGGTTGGCGGAGGAGGCCCGAGCCTTTGATGTCCTCGTAAATCTCATAAACCGGAGTGGTTAAGGGGGTGTACCGCTCGTACTTCCGTGACGGTTCCTTGCGTTCCCCATCTTGGTTCCGCCTTTTCCCCGGACCCGAGTTTGGCTCGGGTGCCCGCTTCTTGTCCCCCTCCCGACCCGAGCCGATTGCGTCTCGGCACGTGCTGAGCACTTCTTCGCACTCGGCATGGCGCAATGCCAGAGTCACTGGCACAGCAAGGGTCGAGGGAGGGTGGAGGACAAGCTCGCGACGGAGGTTCTCGTAGCGGGTGCCCCCGGTCAGTGCGGTTATGGCCGAGGCGATGTCCGGGCGGGGGATCCTCAGGGCTTCCAATTTGAATCGGGTAATGTAAGCCTGAAGTTTCTCCCCTTGCGCCTGTTTGAGGGCCAAAATCCCCACTACCGACCTTGGGGGACCGCTGCCGACGAAACTCTCCTTGAATACTCGCCCGAATTGCTTGAAGTCTCGGATGGATCCGGGGGCGAGTGCCCGGAACCATGCTTGGGCGCCCTGGACCAGGGTGGTCACAAAGGCTCGGCATTTGATGGCGTCGGACACTCCATGAAGGGTCATCAGGGAGTCGAAGCTGTCGAAGTGATCGGCCGGGTCGCCCTGGTCGTCATAAAGCTTGAAGGTCGGAATGGAGGTTCTAGGAGATACCTCTGCCTTCAAGATATAGTCGGAGAACGGGGATTTCTCCTCGTCCTCCGCGAGGAGTGTTTCTACAGGGCGTTGTTCGCGACCTTTTCTTTCTTTCGTCCTTTTCGTTCGTTTCTTTTCGTTCGCGTGTCGATCAACCATTTGGCTAACTGGTAGTCAACTGACTGATTGACGACGCGGGCGTGCCAGTCACATGAGTGACAATTCTATTGTGCGCTCATTCTGACCCATGTCGGGCGAATGTGAGGTTCGGTCGGGACCAGCAGTCCGCCATACCATAAAAGTTATGGCGTTAATTACATCCCCCACGAGGAGGGAACACCTTTGATTAATTGCCGAGATATCGGGCTGTCGAAGCCGGGTTAAAAGAGCTACATGATGATTATAGCAATGACAGGCAGATGCAGCATTAATCATGCGAAAGATGTGTAGTTAAATGGGAAAATGGATCCTAGGTACGTGGCGGAGGATGCAGGTCCGAAGACCACCATCGCGCGTGACGAGGGCTTCCGGCCAGACATGATCCGGCTTTTAGCCGACGCCATTTGATATACCAGGAGATCTATGCATGCATGCACACAAGACTTTCATGATTATATTGAACATGAAGATAGCGTTATGAAGACGGTGACGATCACCCATATTTATTACCCCTCGTCGAGAAGAGGGAGAGCAACACAAGTATGCTAGCGAAAGCGAAATGCTAACAGATTATGATGGTGAGTATGATGACGGCATGACTCGGGCTCGCTTGACCCTCCTTTATTCAATTCAATGCCTGCTACGGCTTGCCGACATTGCCCCCGAGAGGCGAGGCTTGCCCCGGGGTAAATAGACCATTAGAGCGGCACAAGGTTTCAAAACCGGCGTGACTATGTAAGAAAACTTACACGGCGCGATAAAGCGTAGGCATAGCGGTTAATACGGCGCGGTCTTCATGCAGTTGAGACGGCGCGCAAGAGGCTTGGGGCGCGCCGGTTTAGGGCGCGCCGGAAAGTCGCAAGGAAATTTTTTAAGGAAATGAGTGTGGGGTTAATCCGGCGCGGGGGGGGGTACCGCGCCGGTTTAGGGCGCGCCGGTTAAGACCGCGCCGTATTAAACCTGTTTTGTTGAATTATGAACTTTTTAAGTTTATTAGACTTCATGGGACCCTTTCTTAAGTTGTTTGGGCCAAATGGTTGTTTGATTGGAGTCCACGGCCTTCTGGAAATGAGGGGGAAGTCAGTGCGAGGTTCATACTCGAGCACTGAGTTGATTCGATTTGGAGCGATCATTTTTTTTATTGACATAATTATCTAGAGTCTGTCAAAAATTTGACAGCATCTCCCCTGAACAAACAGAGTTGCAGGGGAGGATCGGGGTCATACTCACTAATGGAGCAAGCCCCTAAATCACCGGTCTGCCCAAAGGCGGCCAGCATACCCCACTGGATAGGATACCCCGATGACAAGCCTGCTAGGGGCACCAAAGCTCCATGGGGGAAGAAATAGAAGGGCAAAGTCACTGATGATGAGGACGACACCCCGAGGGCTAGCCTACGAGGGGTGAAGGACTCGTGGTCAGTGATTCGTCCCATGAAGGGACTGACCATTGGGAGAATGGAACTCCGAGGACTGACCTACAAGGAGCGCACACCCCCTGGTCTCGATCGGGCCTTGGTCTGTCGGGGTTGAGTTCGTTGACCCAGGCCCCCTTCATTATTGGCCATGGCTTCGAGAAGACGCCCACCATGAAGAGGTAGGGCTCTCGGTCGCCCGGCAACTGCAGGAACTAAAAGGGGAATGTCCCCCTCCCCGGGTGATTGAAGTGACGGGGAAACCTCGGAACGATGCAGATGGCCACGAAGAACATGTAATAACGGACGAAGTTAGATAGACCCCTGGTAGAGACATATGCTCGAACAGTTAGAAAACAATACTCGAGGGGACAAAGGCGCATGCAGAGGCACGGCTCCATCCGAGAGGAGAAAGGGATGCAAAGCCCTTGAACTAAACATGAAAGAAATGAAACGCAAGAGAGCCCCCGGGGAGGGGTGTTTCTGTAGCCCGCGGTGATTCGGGGCATAATATGCATCTCGAGGAAACCGGAATCGGCCCAATGCAGAGAAGAACCCTGACGCACATATCAGTATAGATAAAGATAGAGAAAGGGGAGATCGTTCCTCCAATTTATTGATTCAAGCCTCCACAGGCATGCATACAGATCACCATCCCTAAGACAGGGAGGATTTGACATTCGCACGGCGAGATTACAATTCCGGCACCATTGTTTGGTTGCCGTTTAACGCTATTTAGAAGCAGAGGACGCCCAGGTCACGATAACAGAGAGAAGATGGCAGAAGAAATCGCAAAGAAAGGGGGGAGGGGAATCGACTCATATCATCGTCGCCCCTCCCCTCCATCGCTTACATTCGATGTATAGAAGCTTAGAGGAAAAGGAAAAGAAACGCGGAAAGCAGGAATAGGAACGGCCCCTGCCCACCTGTTCCTAAAAAAAAAATAGAGTATCGTCGATGCCGGCCGACGGTCGCCCCTTCAGAGAAGAAAAACCCTCCCTCTCTGTGTATCCCGAGAAAGGAAGAAGACTCTCTCGTTTCGCAGTTGCCTCACCCTTTTCTTTTTCTATTTCTCTGAGAGCCCAGAGCCTTCCCAGCCTTCCCCTTCTTTTCCTTGCCTTCTTGCCTTCTAGCCTTCTTTTTTTTTTTCAATCGAGCCTCGCCCCTATATATAACAGGTTGGAGGCTCTTCATCCGGCGTGAGCTTTTGGCGCGCCGGGGAAGTCTTCATCAACTTATCGCGCCGGTTTAAGGAGCCATTCGATAGGGTAACTGGCGCGCCGGGATAAGGGCTGGAGGTAAGGGGCGCGCCGAGATAAGGGCTGAAGGAAAGGGGCACGCCGGTTTAAGGGTATTGAGTGGGGGGGCGCGCCGGTTTAAGGCGCGCCGGGCTAATGCTCCTTGTATGCTTCAAGCCAGTCGATGAACTCGGGGATAATTCCGGGGGCCATCGTGAACATGTACTCTGCCACTGCTCACTAAGACTTCGACGATATGATCTGTCGAAGCTCCTAGATTGGCGTACGGCCATTCTCGAGGTTCTGGATTGCTTTAGGCTGCTCGCACGGGTTTTCTGCGACACACGGCCTTCAGCTCTATGATCCATGCCGTTAGCTTGGCCTGGCTCGTGTCCGAAGCTTCTCGGAAGGCGTTACAACACCAGGGATAGATCCGCCTGAGCTGGGTGATCATTCGGCTGCTAATGGGCCCATCTTGGCAGGAAGCCGCACCCATGTCGGGTGATCGGGATCTTCTGCTGCCGGAGCTTTCGATCCTCCGTGCTGGAGAGCCTGGGGAACTCCTTCGTCCTCAGGAGAACCTCTTCATTTGGTGGGGGATCACCGGATAGACCGTCATCCTTGATCGGACAACGGATGTGGTGTATGCGGCATGACAGAGTCGATGCCGGTTCATTAGGTAGGCTTGGTCGCACTGCCGGTTGGTTGTGAGCTTGTCTCGGCTCCCCTGAGGTGAAGTCCCCGTGTCTGTACGGAATGACCCGAGGCTCTGGCGGCTTGAGAAATCTTCAATATGTTGATCTTTATCGGCTTCCGTACTTCGGTGGGCCGGGTCATTCGTCCTTATGACTTGGTCGCCGACGATCATATTCTAGGTGCCAACAAATGCCCCCCAGACGTGGGTGTTGCGAGCAAGGCACGAGTGTAGCAGGGCCGACGGATGTATTTCACCCGGACTGACCTCCCCTTTGATTGGCGGGCACCTGGGATGGCCTTTAATTCGGCACGGGGGTTGACCCGGCACCGTTCAGACGTTAATACGGCGCGCCCTTACCCTTTGTGGTTTTAATCCGGCGCGGTCTCAGGCATTTCGCTTTGACCCGGCGCGCCTTTTACCGGCGCGCCTTTTGCTTAGAGGGCCGTTAATCTGGCCCGCTAAATAGCGCGCCGGTTTAACGGAAGGGGGGCCCTCCATATAAGGCTTTCGCCTTTGTTTTTTATTCTTCATCCTTCATTTGCATAAAATTTTTCTCTCTCTTCCCTTTTTCTTCTCTCCTTCTGGCGCCGAGAGCGGCGGTTTCCTCCTTCGGGTGAGTGGAGGTGCCGTTAATTCGGGTTTCAAAACCCTTTCTTTGGGCCCCGGGAGGCTTCTAGCAGGGCTTGCCCTCGGAGCTGTTTCCCCGGGTGTTCCTCTGGCCTCGGTGTAATGCTGATGGCTGCTTTTTAGGGATCGTTCCTCAGTGAACGCGTTCCCACTTTTCTTCGGCAATTCCCTGTGCTGGGGAGACTCTGCCGAAATTTTATCAGAAGTTCGCCTTTGATTAGCCATTTCCTGACGTTGTTTTTGTTTGATATGCTCTTTTGCAGCTGTCATGGCATCCAGCTCTTCCTCTCGTGCCGTGGTGACATGGGAGAATGTTAATTCTCTCGACTGGGGGCACGGCCAGGTGGCCATAGTTGCAGAGTCTTCGGATTCGGAGACGGACACTGTAGACACTGGTCGTCTCCTTATTCTCGGGGGCGACTCCTTTCATTATAATAGAGAAGGCGTGACCAGGAAGGATTATCCTAAGGACAAGCACCTGATGTCTCTTCTTTGACGCTTCAACCTTCAGGGGAAGCGGGATGTGTTCGCCGTCCGGAAGGTCGAGCAGGCTCTGCTGGTGGAGAGAGACATCTTGGCCGAATGCATAATGCGGGGAAGACCCATCTATCTCCCTGGGGAGGTCAGGAAATGGAGCGTTGTGCTGGGGCTGCAAGACCTGGCTCTGGCAGACGGACTGTTGACCAGAGCTCCCGAATTTGTACCTGCTCGGTGGAATGATTCTGCGGGCAGAGTAGATCGAGAGAAGCCGATCTTTGGTTTATTCCTTGCCCCGTTGAGATGGGGATATAGAGATGAGTCATTCTTGCTGGATTGCTTGGCAATTCGCTTCAAGCACCAGATCTCGTGGGGTGGTTTGCTGAGTTGAAAGTTATAGACGCCCACGCATTCAGGCCCGGAGCAGTGGAATTCACAGACTATGTGCTACATCATTATGCTCCTCTTTTGACCAGAGCTGGTGTATATCACAGCGTGTACGCTTCAAGATATCGGTACCCGATTTCCCGAGGCTTGTGTTGTGGCATGATCGAGGTGTTTTGCCCTGAATACAACACCTTCTATACTTCAGAGGGGGAGACCTCCTTAGACTTGTGGAGTCTATCTCAGCTCAGCGGCCTGCCCATTGATGGAGAGCCGTATGAAGAAGTTTGTTGGCCCGACTGGTTGAAGGACCAGACCGACGGTGACGGTCGGTATATGGCGGGCTACGCCTATCGATATCTAATGAAGGCGTATCGCACCCTCTTCCATTCGTCGCAAGACACGAGAGAAGCTCGAAAGCCGGGCGAGAAACGAAGAGTGCGGATGGGCGCTTGGCTTCAATATTTCTTCCAGGGGAAGAATAAGTATGAAGCTTTTCCTCCGATAGCACCGGTGGCCCAGAAGCGGAAGAAGAGGATACGACGCCAGGCCGCTTCGTCATCTTCTTCGAGAGGAGGGCAGGGGGAAAACCCAAACCCTACTGGTGTTGATGCAGTGACTCACTATGCTGCATATTTGGTTTATTGGCTTTGTTCCTTTGCTCTCCCTCAGGGTGACGAGAGCGTGATCAGGGCGGAAGCCATATATCCAGCCTGTCTTATGGCTTGGGGTACCAAGCTGTCTCTTTGCCCAGTGGCCCTGTGCCTTACTTACAAGATGTTGGGAGACTTGCACAAGACGCGCCTCCCCAGAAGCCTTCGGACGGTTGGTCCGTTACATTTCTTTAATGCTTAGGTCTGCACCCTGTTCCCGGAGGCAACTCCTCGGGCGTTACAAGCAGTTCCTCTGGTCCCGCACATGATAGAGTTCGCAAGTGCCGAGCCATCATCGCTAGCGGAGCAACTCTATGCCATTCGGGGTAAATTGACCCGTCTTCCCGTGGACTCGCCCGGGGTTCTTCATTTCTGGAGCTTAGCTGCCCACTCGAGCCCGTTGACGAACAGGACGAGGCAATGCAAGCTCTTTGAAACTGAGGAGTACATCCATCCGATTTCCCAGGCCAATTATACTAGGCCTATTCTAGAGCCGGAGTTGGTTGATTGGGCACTGGCCATCAGGCCTAGTGTCCTCGTATTTCGCAAGAGCGGCATTCTGTGGCTGGAGCCGTATTACCCGTTCCGTTTCAGTCGGAACTTTGGCTACGACCAGCAGATTCCACATTCCTCTTCGCAATTTGCATTGCCCAACAGGCACAGGGCCGGGCAAACGTCCAATGATGACGCCCGGATATGGTGGGACTTTTTCCATCGTCGCGAAGACGTTTCTTTCCGGGTGCCCGCCCCCGCACGGTTCCCTCGCGTCACGCCTGAATACGTCAAGTGGTGGAACGCGCGGACAGGATTTTACAGGACCTCCCGGAGAGAGTGCTGGGCCGTGGCGGAGCACAGGTTCTTAGCTTCCCAGCCGGAGCCAGTTCTTGATATTGACGCTTCTTATTTGAAGAAGTTGAAATCTTGGACTAATACGGATGTGAAGGCCTATCTAGAGGCCCGCAAGCTCGTAAAAGGCCGCAAGATGAAAGTTGAGCTGAAGTTGCCCCCGATCAACAAGGATGATTATGTGAAGACCCTTCGGGGTTTATGCCGGGTAAGCAGTGAGAGGGTGATTCTCCAGCAACTCCCTTTGCCAGTAGAGGAGCCCATCGCGGCCGTGGCCGACTGGCGTCCTGAGGTGGACAGGTTGTATCCTACCGGGATTTCATTCGCAAGGAAGACAGGCGGGCTGACTTATATGCCAATACCCCCTGGCTGTTTGCACTCCTTCGGTCTCACGGCCTCTCGGTGGGTAGCCCCAGTGAAGCCATACTGGACCATCCTCTTCAGATCTCCTTCAAATATGCAGACAGGTGGGGGCTGGACCATCTGAGCTTGTATTATCTGTTGTCCTCCCGTGGCCATGAGGACCTGGCACTGCTGGCTGAGCCGAGCGAAAAGATCGGGGATCTATACTGGCTCATTCGTGAGGCGGCTTCGAGGGACAAGACGCCCTCGCTGTTTTATTGGCCTCTCTTCCCCTTTTACACGGGACCGGCAAGTAAGTTCTATCTTTTCCTTCAGGCCCTTTGGCCAGCTTTTTCCTTTCATTGTGGTTGTGTCATTCTCACCCTTGTGCGTATACAGTCCGACCGACTTCGGAGGAGACCCGGCACTTCAGGGAGCTGATCATAAAAGCCAAAAAGCCGGCATATTTTGAAGTTCCTGAGCTGGCCCCGACCACGACACCACTACCTCCTGGAGATTCGAGGAAGAGGACTAGGTCCCAACTGCGAGAGGCCGTCGGGAAGGCGAAAGCGGCGGTGACCCGAGTGACACGGGCACGCCGGAAGAAAGCCGCAGAGAAGGAATCGGCAACCGTCCTTCCTTCTGTTGTATCTTTTGAAGAGTTTGAGGCTTCTCGCGTACAAGGGCTAGAGGCCGAAGGTAGGCTCTTCTTTTCTTCAGAGTGCATTAGCTTGTTTTGACCGCTTGGGGTGGCCCATGCTGACAATTGCTGATACAGCTGCCGCGGTCGTCGGACCTGAGGCGACGGTAGATGCAGCGGCTAGGGACGGGGCAGAGGAAGTCCCCACTGCTCCCATAGAAAGGGATCTGCCCTCTCCAACACCCTGGCGGGAGATGGAAGGTAATCTATAGTTTAGTTGCGATAGCAACGCAAATCTTCGTATCTTCAGCCGTCTTGACCCCTTTTTTTTTGCTGTGAATTGTAGTCGATATACAACCACCATTGTTTCCGGGCTCGGAGAGCGCAGAGGAGGTGGTCCCCTCGGGGCAGGGAGAGCCCGCCCCCGAGGTATCATCTATTGCTGCCCTCGGTGTGGAGAGCACCGGGAAAGCTTCCGCCGAGGGTGATGCTCCTACTGGCGAGGCTCTTGCTTCGACGGCGGAGCGTCCTGAGAGAGCAGAGGGGTCTTCCTCCTCTGAGCATGTAGATTACGGTGGTGGCTCTAGTGACGAGGAGCCATCACTGCTTGATTTTGAGACCGACGATGCTGGGGTGTCCTCGGCCTATGAGAGTGACTATCCGACTTTCAGCCCGGCCCGGTTATCATGGGGCAGTCCTGTGCCATCATTATCGCTTACGGGTGAGAAGGCTGGCGCTGGGGGAGCTGCTCTTAAAGATTTGAGCTTAGTCTCGGCCGAGGTAAGGACCTATCCAGGACCGATGCTGACCATGCTTCTTTTCTCCTTCTTCTAGCCAGGTTTTAACTGTATATACATCTCCGATGCAGACTGAGGTGGCGCTGCCAACTATGACGGTGCAGATACCACTCCCGGCCCTGGGAACAGGCCAGGCGACTTTCCCGTCCGTCCTGCGGCCCATCGCATTGCGGTACCCAAAGGATCATGCAGCAGCGATGGTTCCAGTTGGTCCCGGAGCGCTCGTGGAAGTTGATAGTTCAGAAGTAGCCGGAGATTCTCCGCCAAGGGAGGCTGCACAGCAGTCAGTTCTGGAGAAGGGTGGCTTTGCTGAGATAGAAGCCGGGGAGATTATTGAGGGACGGACGTCCTCGGTGCTCGAGGTTCTTGTTGGACTCCCACCCCAGGGGACCGGCAAAGAGATTGTTGTTGCTGAGGATCTAGCCACCGCATCTGCCGGTGCGGTTGTTCCCAGTGGTAGTGGGCTGCAGCTTATGCCGTCGTCATCCTCCGGGACGGCTGATGATATATGGGCTGCCGTGGATGGCAGAGTAGAGTTCGAACTGCCCGAGACGTCGCCACTTGGTCTTCAGTCCTCGAGTGATGTCGTGTGGCAGTTCCTGGGGACCCTCCAGCAGACCGTAACAGCCAGTAGGGATTTAACTTATATTCAGCTGAGGGGCTTGATAGAGCATCTGTCCCGCTCACTGCTGGCCCTCGGATGTCCCATGGACGACTGGACTCCGCGGGTAATCTTGCTCCTGAAGTATGTGAACCGGAGGGAGTTCTTGGGCCGGGAGGCAGCTGACCAGCTGGCGGCCATATCATTGGAGCGGGCTGAAAACAAGACGGCCCTTATTTCTCTGCAAGAGACCGCGGCGAGGGCGAGGGACGAAGCCAACGCCTTTTTACAATGCCGGGGCTCCCTAACGGCCCGGATGACGGCTTTGCGGGCCGAACTTTCCAGGATAGAGGCTGAACTTGAAGAAGTAGATCGCCTGGGGGTCCAAAAGGTTGAGGATGCTGAGATGGCTGAAGGACAAGCTGCTTCCCTGGAGATGAAACTATCGAGCTGGAGGCCACCGAGTTCAGATTGCAAGAGCTGATCCGTCATCCCTCCCTGGGTATTCCTGTGCTGGAGGACATCTTCCGACGCCCTTTGCCGTAGTCTCCTTTCTTTATGTGCTCCCTTTTAATACACCTTATGTATTCCAGGGCACAGGCCCATGTAATCATGTGCTTTTTACTTCATAGTAATGAAAAATTTCGTCCTGATTTTGAATGAAGACTCCATCTTGTCATTTTTCCTTTCATTTGCCCGTTGATTCTAGTCCGAGTGTATGAGTCACTAGGGAAGGAGAGCGCTCACGCCTTCAGGGAAGGGGTGAGGTGTTCACTCTACCGCACCGCGACCTTTTCTCAAGACTAGAAACGGCTTATGCCGACCGAGAGTTCGGGGGACTTAGGAGGGCATAGTGAAACTGATGGATACACGGTCCTGCCGAGAACGGCCAGAACCGAGAACGGGTAGCGACCGGTCTTGCCGATGGTGACAAGGGTCGAAAGGGGTAGACAGTCTTTGCCGATGGTGACAAAAATCAGATAGGTAGCGACCGGTCTTGCCGATGGTGACAAGGGTCGAAAGGGGTAGACGGTCTTGCCGATGGTGACGAAAACCGGATAGGTAGCGACCGATCTTGCCGATGGTGACAAGGGTCGAAAGGGGTAGACGGTCTTGCCGATGGTGACAAAAACCGGAAGGGTAGCGACCGATCTTGCCGATGGTGACAAGGGTCGAAAGGGGTAGACGGTCTTGCCGATGGTGACAAAAACCAGAAGGGTAGCGACCGATCTTACCGATGGTGACAAGGGTCGAAAGGGGTAGACGGTCTTGCCGATGGTGACAAAAACCGGATAGGTAGCGACCGATCTTGCCGATGGTGACAAGGGTCGAAAGGAGTAGACGGTCTTGCCGATGGTGACAAAAACCGGATAGGTAGCGACCGATCTTGCCGATGGTGACAAGAACCGATAGGTAGCGACCGATCTTGCCGATGGTGACAAGGGTCGAAAGGGGTAGAGGGTCTTGCCGATGGTGACAAAAACCGGATAGGTAGCGACCGATCTTGCCGATGGTGACAAGGGTCGAAAATGATGTGTTAAAGGATTTCCAGCGGGACTTCGATGATTGTCCCTTTCGGAGTTTTATTGGGTGGAGAATAGGAGAGGCATTTGGGAAATTACCACTTTACCGACTCAGGCGCCCTTTCGGGTTTTCGCCGAAGCCAGCCCCCTCTTGCTTTTGCCCACGCGCCCTTTCGGATTTTCACGTGGCGGGGTACCCGATTTTGCCTGCGACGCCCTTTTGGGTTTTTGCCACAGCCGGGTTATAGCCATTTTTGCACTTGTCCCGATATGGGAGCAAGTCCGGCGGGGTATCTCTATTTTTAACCCCATTTTTATTTTGACTTCTTTCTTTTCTTCCTTTTTTTTTTATTCGGAATGCGAGCCGAGAGAGGGTAGCTTGATCAGGGCGAAATGACGCCAACCAAGGAAAGGTAGCTTGATTAGGGCGGAGAGCCGCTAGCCAAGGAGAGGGTCGCTCGATCAGGGCAGAGTGCCACTGACCGATGAAAAGTAGTTTGATCAGGGCGGAGTGCCACTAACCAAGGAAAAGTAGCTTGATTAGGGTGAAATGCCATTAACCGAGGAAAAGTAGCTCGATTAGGGCGGAGTGCCGCTAACCAAGGAAAAGTAGCTTGATTAGGGCGGAATGCTGCTAATCCAGGAGAAGTAGCTCGATTAGGGCGGAGTGCCACTGAACCAAGGGAGAAGGTAGCTCGGTTAAGGCGGAGTGCCATTAAACCAAGGAGAAGGTAGTTCGGTTAGGGCGGAGTGCCACTGACCAAGGAAAAGTAGCTCGATTAGGTGGGAATGTCGCTAATCAAGGAAAAGTAGCTCGATTAGGGCTGAATGGTGCTAACCAAGGAAAAGGTAGCTTGGTTAGGGCGGAGTGCCACTAGACTAAGGAAAGGGTAGCTCGGTTGGGGCGGAATGCCACTAAACAAGGAGAAATAGCTCGATTAGGGCGGAATGCCGCTAACCAAGGAAAAGGTAGCTCGGTTAAGGCGGAGTGCCATTAATCCAAGGGAGAAGTAGCTTGATTAGGGCAGAGTGCCACTGAACCAAGGGAGAAGGTAGCTTGATTACGGAGGAATGCCGTTAACCAAGGAAAGGGTAGCTCGATTAGGGCGGAATGCTGCTAATCCAGGAGAAGTAGCTCGATTAGGGCGGAGTGCCACTAAATAAGGAGAAATAGCTCGATTAGGGCGGAATGCCGCTAACCAAGGAAAAGGTAGCCCGGTTAAGGCAGAGTGCCATTAATCCAAGGGAGAAGTAGCTTGATTAGGGTAGAATGCCACTAACCAAGGAAAAGTAGCTTGATTAGGGTGGAATGCCGCTAACCAAGGAAAGGGTATGTTCCGACTGATCACTCGGGGTGTGTCGGCTGCGCCGCATGATACAGCTTAATGTGTCTTCCGTTGAGGGGAGAGAACTGGATGACTCCTTTGTGGTCTACAAGGACGTAGGTACCCCCTTCATATACTCGGCGGACGATATACGGTCCGACCCAGTTTTCGACCAGCTTCCTTTTGGGATTAGAGGCCATCACTTCTCTTCTTTTGACCATCACCAGGTCTCCTTTCTTGAACTCTCGACCCTTGACTAACTTGTCAAAAGCACGGGCCATGCGAGCTTGGTAGAGTTGGATGTTTTGTTGCGCCTGGAGGCATTTTCCTTCGAGCTCAGCGAGCTCTTCCAATCTTCTTTCTGCATTGATCTGCTCACCACTGACTAATCCGTGCTGGATGGCAACTCGTAATGAAGGAACTTCAAGTTCAATCGGCACCACAGCTTCCGACCCATAGACAAGGGAGAAGGGTGAACAGCCGGTTGGGGTCTTGTAGACAGTACGATAAGCCCAAAGTGCTTCGTACATCCTTTCTTCCCAATCCTTTTTGTTAGACTTGACAGTCTTCGCCAATAGTGTGCACAAGGTCTTGTTAAAGGCCTCTGCTAGTCCATTGGCTTGAGGGTTGTAGGGGGACGATGTCCTCCAGTCAATTTTGTATTTGTCGGCCAGCCGATAAATCTTCTGATTTCTAAAATGGCTGCCGTTATCAGATATGATTCGGCTGGGGATCCCGAACCGGAATATTACATTCTGCCGGAAGAATCTTGCAACTAGTTCTCCGGTCACATCTCTTAGTGCTACTGCCTCCGCCCATCTGGAGAAGTAGTCTGTAGCTGCTAAGATGTATCTGCACCCTGATGAAGATGCTGGCAGTGGCCCTACCACGTCCGTGCCCCACTGAGCAAACGGCCAACTTGGTAGGGTGGGATGCAGTGGCACTGGAGGTCTTCTCGCCACATTAGCGTGCTCTTGACATTCTGACAAGCTTTGGCAAACTTGCAGCAATCATTAAATATAGTGGGCCAATAGTAACCCAATTTATTTATCTCTATCTTCATTTTCGGACCGGCCTGGTGTGCCCCGGCTGATCCTGCATGAACTTCTTGCATCACCTGTCCCGCTTCTGCTGAAGACAAGCAACGGAGTAGGACTTTCCTTCGGGCATCTGCCATAATTCGGAACAAGGTCCCGCTTCTCATCTCGTAAGAATCCTTGATCCTCAGGAGCTTCATTCTTTGTTCCTTTTTTTTTGGAGGTTGCTGGTGTTGAAACCAGCGTAGGAGATGCTCTCGCCAATCGGGCTGTTGAACCCCTTCGACGACTGCTACTTCCATCTCATGTTCGTCGGCCAGAACCTCTGTTACACTGGGGACCTGTCGGCGGTTGATCACTGTTATATTCAGGCTTGTGTCTGGCGGGACCGCCAATGAACTGGCCAGCTTAGCGAGGGCGTCTACCTGAGCATTCCGGCCTCGATTGATGTGCTTGATGCTGATGAAGTAAAATCTTGACATCAGGCGAGTCGCCAACCGGTGATAGGGGAGGGGCTCTTGCTTTCGCACCTCGAACTCTCCCTCCAGCTGTTTTATAACTAGCATGGAGTCTCCGAATGCTTCCAGCATCTGAATTCCCATGGACAGAGCAATCTGCAACCCGATTATCAGGGCTTCATATTCTGCTTCATTGTTTGTGCATTGTTTGTTTATGGAGCAGGATGTATGCACCACTTCTCCTTCTGGGGACTTCAAGACTATGCATGCTCCTGCTCTGACCCTGGATGACCCGGTAGCAGAGGTGTCAATTCTGGAAGCGCCATCAAAGTATAGCTGCCATGAGGAAGGCTGTACTTGGGCGGCTTCTAGGGTTTCATCTTCGGGAAGTTCCGGTTCCCACGGGCTTTCTCCGGGTATTGGGTGCTCAGCAAAGAAGTCTACAATAGCTTGACCTTTGATGGCTTTGCGCGGTACGTAGGAGACATCAAACTCCATAAGGATTACCGCCCATTTGCCTAGGCGGCCTTTGAGTGCCAGCTGGGACATGATATATTTCAGGGGATCCTCCTTGGACACCAAGCTGATTTCATGCGACAACATATAATGCCGGAGTTTTTTGACTGCGAAGACTAGTGCCAGGCAGACCTTCTCAATATAAGTATATTTTTCTTCGGTTCTGACCAGTCTCCGACTGAGGTAATAGAGGGCTCGCTCTTTCCCTTCTTCATTATTCTGGGCTAGCATTGCCCCCAGAGAATTGTGTGTAGCTGCTATATACAGTATCAACGGCCGTCCTTTCACCGGTGCGCCCAATACTGGAGGAGTCTTCAGATAGTCTTTTAGCTTGTCAAAGGCTGTCTGGCAATCTTCATCCCAATAAAAGGGAACATCTTTCATCATCAACTTGTGAAAAGGCTGGCATCGCCCTGACAAATTGGAAATGAATCACCGGATATAGGCCAAGCGGCCCTGTAGTGACCTCAACTCGGAGATGTTCCTTGGTGGAGGTAACTCCTGTATTGCCTTGATCTTTGCGGGGTCTATCTCGATCCCCCGATATCGGACGACGAAGCCCAAGAATTTTCTGCTCGACACTCCGAACGCACATTTCATAGGATTCATTTTTAGCTCATGCTGCCTCAGCCTCTGAAAAACAATCCGGAGGTCTTGCAGGTGATCTCCTTTCTTCTGGTTTTGACCACCAGGTCATCTATGTAGCACTCGACCTTGTGGTAGAGCAATTCATCAAAAAATTTGGTCATTGCGCACTGATAGGTTGCGCCAGCATTCTTCAGTCCGAATGGCATTCTCTTGTAATGATAAATGCCTTTAGGAGTTCGGAAAGCAGTATGGACCCGGTCATGCTCCGCAATCCAAATCTGATTGTAGCCGGAAGACCCATCCATGAATGACAGAGCTGCATGGCCGGTTGTAGCATCGATCATGACCTCGGTTATTGGCACCGGAAAGTCATCTTTAGGGCAGGCTTTTTTTAGATCTCGGAAGTCAACACAAATCTGATCTGTCCATTCTTCTTTTTCACGGGGACGATATTCGCCAGCCATGTGGTGTACTGATTTTCTTCAACAAATCCCACATCAATGAGCTTGTCAACTTCAGCACAGATTTGGGTGATGAGCTCCGGCCTCATACGCCGCGGTGGTTGCTTCACCGGCTCGGCTTCAGGGTTGATTGCCAGCTCATGTTGTGAGACGGCGGGGCTTAGACCCGGCATCTCTTTATAAGTCCAGGCGAAGCAATCCCGGTATTCTAGCAGTAGTTGAATGTACAGCTCCCGTTCTTCTGGGGACAGTTGGGCACTGAGGAAGGTAGGCCTAGGGTCCTCCTCATCTCCCAAGTTGACTTCTATTAGTTCATCAACTGTGGCTTGGCCTCCGTCTTCTATTTCCGGAGGTGCCGGCTGGAGGTCGACGAAGTCTGGAATACCATCTTGAGGGTCGAGTACTTCGACTTCCTCGTCAGACACTGTCAGAGCTTCCTGAGGTCTCTTGATCTCTTGTGCTAGCGACTGTGTGGATGGATCTATTGACATATCCGTTGCCGTTGCAGCTCCCGAGGGTGAGAGAACAGCTTCAGTGCTCGTAGATGAGGTTGCAGCCATGACAGGCCAGTAGTTGTTTGCCGTCGGACTCAGACAGCATATTGGATTTGCAGCAGAAGTTGAAGGAGTCTCGCCTTCTGGGAAAGTTGTATCTTCCGCAGAAGTGGCTTTTTCTTCCCTGGTAGCTGGCTCTCCTTGATTGGAGTTGACCAAGGCCTCCCTGATTGGCAGAAAGGGTGTTGAAGTTGTCAGTAGTAGGATCTCTGTAGAGGGAGAGACTCCTACTTCTTGAATGTCTTCGGCTTCGCTGTTGCTAGCCGTATCAAATTCGGCTTGAAAGGTTGCTTCTTCAGGATGAACTTGCTCCCAGCACCGGCAGGAGATCAAGGTCTCCATTTGTTGATTCCGGGATAGAGCCAATTCGGCATGTTCAGCTTCCGCCGGATATTCATCAAAGGTTGCCCCCAGAGGGTTATCTTCAGTTGGATAGAAGGTGGAGATGGTATCCACCTCATACCGCCCACTGTAATAGTAGTCTTCCAGGGTGAAGCCCAGACCCGGATGTTGAGAGACACGTCTCATTTCTTTGTCTAGATTTGCAGGATACCACATCTTCTGGAAAGCTTCCTTGCGTTTTTGAGGTTGATCGGGAGGGATGTGTTGCTTTTGAAACATCCTGGCCGTCCGATCAGTTGTAAATGCCAGGCCCTGAACAGGAACCCGCGGGTTGGCTAGATCCTCAGGGAGGCTGCAGTCTGTGTCCTCCTGAGTGGGATGCTCCTCAGCTGTATAGAACAAGCTACTGGGCCCCTCTTCTTGTGTCACCTCCCAAGCTTTGAAAGGTTCGATAGTGGGATCATCGAGGCCGGAGACTGGCTTGGTGAGGCCGGCCGGGACTCCGATGCGGTCGTGCTGTCGATCAGCATGCACTTCCTTAGCTTTGGGGTATAATGCTGGGGGTGTCACCCTGCCGACATTTCCAGAAGCCGTGATGTGGGAAACCACCTTCGGCTTGACATATCCACGCGGCGGTGGTGGATACCAACCGTCACCCGATTTGTTCTTCGATGCCCCTACGGGGGCTCCATCTTCAGAAACCTTCCGGGGAGACCCCGTATATAGGTTGGCGTCCGCCAAGTGACATTCAAACACCTCGAACGGGTGGATATCAGCAAATATCCTCTCCTCCTTCCCCTGGAGGCTGTATTTGATGCATTGGTGGAGCGTGGAGGGCACCACCATATTTTCATGCAGCCATGGGCGGCCGAGCAGCGCTTTGTAGGAGGTGCGAGAGTCAATGACGTGAAACTGCACCGTTGTAGTGAAATCTGCCAGGGTTAGTGTGAACTCTGCCACTCCCATAGATACTTCACATTTTTGGTTGAAGCCAGCGATACGCATATCCCCGACTTTCTCGAGATGCACATTGAAGTGGTACCTCTCGTAGATTCTATATGGCAAGATGTTGACTGCTGCACCAGGATCAACCAGTATTCTATTCAATTCCCTGCCATTCAGGTGCCCTTTCATGTATAATGGCCTGTTGTGACTGGCAGTAGGCAGTAGCATGTCTTCTGGAGAGAAGGTCATACTGGCTTCTGGTATAGCCTCAGCTATGCAAGTTTCAAAATGAGCAGGCGTCTGCAGAGCAGTGATGATCGCCTATCGAGTCTCTTCACTCAAAGAGAGAATTTCCCAGATCGTAAATCGAGCAGGGAGCTTCTTGAGCAACTTCACTATTCGGCTTCCAGCCCGGACATTGGAGAGCTTCATCTCTTCAACCCATCTGGGCTTAGGGAGGTTTTGATTTGTGGGTCCAGACGGACCTGCTTCATCTTCCTCGGACTCGGCACCCTCTTGGCTGGCACCGACTGTCGGGTCTTCTTTATTAGCTGCTGTAGGGCAAGCCCCATCTGCATTTGCATCCTCAGGGGGTTGCGCTGACTGCGGGTGAATGACCCCGGGTGTAGGGTTAGCCTCCTGACAAGGCTGTTTCCCCTTTGACATCTTCATGAAGTCAAGGAATGAAGGGACTGTCCTGCCCCCAGTCTTGTCGTATAGACCTGACGGAGGAGGGATTTGTACTCCCTTAACTTCCGGCGGAGGTGTCTTGTAGGGTTGCTCCCCTCTGAACATAATGTTGTGATTGGGTGGCGGCTGGCGCCCCCATTTCTGGCCTGACCGAGTGGCATGTGCAGCAGTTGCGGCCTCGGCCTTGCCTCCCCCAGCATGGGGTGTGAAGTAAATTTCTTATTCTTCCTCTTCTCCGGGTAGGTTGAAGAGTGCTGACAGGGTATTGCAGGAGGTGACCTGTATTTTATGGGCCCCAGCGGCCTTTCTTTTCTTTTTCTTTTGCTTTTTCTTCTTTTTGGTTTGTGCAGGTGCTTGCCCCCAGAACAGGTTGCTCTCCTGAGGTGGTGCTGCTTCAGCTTCCTCCCCTTGCTTGAGTGAGAGTTGCTCTAGCTCTTGCCATGGGACGTGGTCCCGTACCAGCAGAGGTTTCAGTTCGGGCTGTACATACTCATCTAGCCCTTCAATTAAGTGTTGCAGTCGAAGGACCCCAGGATTGGTTTCCTTGATTACTGGCAGCGGAGTTTGTCTCCTCCTGTTAGGTGTATGTATTCTGATAGTTGTAGGTGGAGTGACCCATACGGGTGCTACCACTGGCGGAGCAGGCCGGGGTGTAATGCCACGGATATGTGCCCCCTCTTTTGGGCGGGGTGCCCTCTTCTTCTTGTGCATCACAGGGATTTGCTGCCACCCCTGCTGCTCCTTCACGGGCTCCAGGAAATGGATTTCGTAGGTGCTCCATGTGCTTGCTTCAGAGATCTCCTCAGGTAATGCCTGGTAGAGTGAGATCATGTTGACTGCTGCCCTCCTAAAAGGGGCTTCATGTGGCTGAGGGGGTTCTACTTTGTACTCTCCCAGCTCTATCTCATTTTTCTTCACCATCCCTTCGATGACGTCTTTGAAAACATAGCAGTCTTCGATTGGATGTCCCAACATCTGGTGGTAGGGGCAGAATCTTGGACTGTCTTTTCTTTTTAGGTCCTCCGGTCTCCTTGGTTCAGCAGAGTGACCATATTGTATTCTGTTACCCAGTCGAGCAGGACTCGGGTCTTGTCTTTTGGAAAGGAATAAGCTTTCTTCATTTTGTCCCTCAGCGAAGGACCTTCTTTATCATCTGGAGCTTTCGCAGGTTGCGGGGGAGCCGCTTTCTTGCCTTTCTCCTTCTGTTGCTCGAACGCCTTGATATCAAGCGCATTCGCTTCTTTAGGTGTGGGGCGCCGTTCCGCTGCCTTGCCTTTCTGGGCTATGCTGGCAGTTGACGTCGGGACAGGTTTGGCTAGAAAAGCTTCCACCTCAGCTACCACATTATTCAGCCGGTCGAACGACCGTATTTCCATACCAATCATCTTTTCCAGGACCTCCCTCCTGAGATTTTGTTTACATATTTGCACAGCGTCCTCCTGATGCGGGGGCCGCTTACATCTCATTTCGAGATTCCTCCACCTCTTGATGTAGTCAAGGACTGTCTCATCTGCCCTTTGTTTTGTTGAATAGAGCTCGGCCACTATGACCTCCCTCTCTGTGACATGGAATCTTTCTCTGAACTTCCTTTGCATATCTGGCCAGTCATTAATTGACCCGGCCGAGAGACTGGAATACCATTCGAAAGCGAGCCCCGTCAGCGAGGACCCGAAGAATTTCAGCAGGTATGACTCGTCGGTGGCCAGATCACCCATAACGGTCATATAATATGCAATATGCTCTTTTGGGGAACCTTTCCCGTTGAATTTGTCAAATTTGGGCGACTTGTTGACTCCCGGGGGAAGTCGCTTAGCCGCATGGTGTTGCGGGTAGGGCACCCGATAGGCATCGAATGCAACGTAGTCGCCTTCACTTTTCTCTGCGAGCTTCAGCTCGATCATCCTCTCCACCATCATCCGGTTCACGACCGTGGGGTCGACTGGCTCCGGATAGAAGTGTGCTGGCTGCAGGTATGGGGTGACCAGGGTGGTCGCCTGTGGAGGATGCAGCAGCGGGGGTGTTGGGTGCACCTGAGTAAGCACCGGAGGTAGCAGCGGCTGAGGCTGTGGCGGCCGCTGTTGTGCTGTCGTCACAGTTGGCTCTGACAGCTGGGGTAGTGTATAAAGCGGAGGAGGGTCGTCTCGACGAGCCGCTCCCCGGGATGATTCACCCTGGACTTCGGGTGGTTTAGAGGCCGATGGGTGTTCAGTTTTATCCATCAGCTGTTTCTTCAGGGAATCTATTTCCCGTTGATATCTTTGCAGCAGCATCAAGACTGATGGGTCTATAGTGGTGGGGACACCTTCTGTTGTCTCCCTGGACGTACCCTCAGGCAGGATGTCGAGGAGTACGTCGTCTTCTTCTTCCGTCGTCACCACGTTGGCGGTCAAGACAGGGGCTTTGTCATCCCAGTGGAGGTAGACCTGGGGCTGTTTCTCTTTCATCATTGTCAGAAGCCCTCTTGCTGCTTCTGTCCTGCGGGTAGTTGGCCCTGGCCGTACGGCCAATTGAACCAGTTCTTGGGGGTCTTCAGGAAGCTCCCCATATCGGCTGGACACGCCAGCCATGTTGCAAGTGAAAACCTGCGCCCTTCTTCTTTGTCGATGGACCCTCCGCCTTGCTTGTTGCGGAAAGGTCAGCCTCTCGAACACAGAAATTCTTCTTCTTTCTTCCCGCTCGGGGAAGGCTTCATCGGCTTCGATCTCAAAGCCGTCATTGTATCCATTGTCGTCGACCGACGACACCATCATTATATCCCCCATCTCTTCTCATCTGCCGTTGATGGACAGTAATCTTCTTCAGTGGCGATTGTCTGCATCAGCTGCTGCTGTCCGAGTGAGGTGTTGCCCAATCCTCGGAAATAGCTTCTGACCAGGCAGGCCATTTCTTCTCGACCCCGCTCTTGATGTAGTACGGGGGATAGTGGTCGGCCTCCAGAAGGAGGAATGTAGGCCAGTCGAGCTCTGTCGGCTGGCTGTTGGAACCTTCGCCCCGTGGCAGGGACGTTGGCTTGACGGGCCGCAGCCCGGAAACTTCTGTGGCGCGGAGGATCCGCAACCACCTCTTCTTCATTCATCGGGGACAAGCCCCTTTCTCTTCTCGCTCCCGCCTCGTCGTTCATAGGACGGCGGCGGATGGGTGTCAGATGGTAGGCAGGTCGGGTCCGCTTGGGAACCCACACCTGTTTGAACTTTTTCGGCTTGAGTGCCGAGCTTCCTTGGCCATAGGGGCCGGCTTCTTCTCTTTCTGCCCTCCTTCCAGCGAGAGCTTGATAGGTGTTGTGGACAGGGATGTTGGGGATGACTCGGTCTGGGGTCACCCGTGCCGTGCGCCCGTCGAGGAAGACGCGCGTGCCTCCCACCAGCATCGATTTCCCGGACTGAGATACAGTTCCGGTGATCACAGCAGTATTCTTGCGATCCTGGCGACGCTGACGTCCTCCAGGGGGTTTGTTGACTACAGCGGGGTGCGTCCCACGTACAACGTGGTGCACCATGCAGCTAGCGGCCGGGGCCGGATTCTTGAGCGAACCATCGCAGCAGGGAGCCTTCAAAGGCTCCACTTCCTTCACGGTTTCCTCGACAGGTTCCGTGGCTTCGACTTCCAGCATGTCGACAAAGGCCAACCCCAAGAAGTTGGGGAAGCCCACGGCAGGAGGAAAGCTACCAAATTCCATGGGCACCGCCAGGTACCCTTGCGCGTGTCTGGCGACGATCGCAGGACTGAAGCCGACGCCGGTTATCCCGTGAGTCGACATTGTTTGCACTGAAATATCAAACAAGGCGATAATCAGTAGTCTTTGAGAGGGCTTCGAAGCCCGAGTATCTCGGCAAAGAGATGAAAGGTGACACTAGTCCCACCGGGCGTGCCAGACTTGTTCGCGACCTTTTCTTTCTTTCGTCCTTTTCGTTCGTTTCTTTTCGTTCGCGTGTCGATCAACCATTTGGCTAACTGGTAGTCAACTGACTGATTGACGACGCGGGCGTGCCAGTCACATGAGTGACAATTCTATTGTGCGCTCATTCTGACCCATGTCGGGCGAATGTGAGGTTCGGTCGGCACCAGCAGTCCGCCATACCATAAAGGTTATGGCGTTAATTACATCCCCCACGAGGAGGGAACACCTTTGATTAATTACCAAGATATCGGGCTGTCGAAGCTGGGTTAAAAGAGCTACATGATGATTATAGCAATGACAGGCAGGATGCAGCATTAATCATGCGAAAGATGCGTAGTTAAATGGGAAAATGGATCCTAGGTGCGTGGCGGAGGATGCAGGTCCGAAGACCACCATCGCGCGTGACGAGGGCTTCCGGCCAGACATGATCCGGCTTTTAGCCGACACCATTTGATATACCAGGAGATCTATGCATGCATGTACACAAGACTTTCATGATTATATTGAACATGAAGATAGCGTTATGAAGACGGTGATGATCACCCATATTTATTACCCCTCGTCGAGAAGAGGGAGAGCAACACAAGTATGCTAGCGAAAGCGAAATGCTAACGGATTATGATGGTGAGTATGATGATGGCATGACTCGGGCTCGCTTGACCCTCCTTTATTCAATTCAATGCCTGCTACGGCTTGCCGACATTGCCCCTGAGAGGCGAGGCTTGCCCCGGGGTAAATAGACCATTAGAGCGGCACAAGGTTTCAAAACCGGCGTGACTATGTAAGAAAACTTATACGGCGCGATAAAGCGTAGGCATAGCGGTTAATACGGCGCGGACTTCATGCAGTTGAGACGGCGCGCAAGAGAGTTGGGGGGCGCCGGTTTAGGGCGCGCCGGAAAGTCGCAAGGAAATTTTTTAAGGAAATGAGTGTGGGGTTAATCCGGCGCGGGGGGGTACCGCGCCGGTTTAGGGCGCGCCGGTTAAGACCACGCCGTATTAAACCTGTTTTGTTGAATTATGAACTTTTTAAGTTTATTAGACTTCATGGGACCCTTTCTTAAGTTGTTTGGGCCAAATGGTTGTTTGATTGGAGTCCATAGCCTTCTGGAAATGAGGGGGAAGTCAGTGCGAGGTTCATACTCGAGCACTGAGTTGATTTGATTTGGAGCGATCATTTTTTTTATTGACATAATTATCTAGAGTCTGTCGAAAATTTGACAGCATCTCCCCTGAACAAACAGAGTTGCAGGGGAGGATCGGGGTCATACTCACTAATGGAGCAAGCCCCTAAATCACCAGTCTGCCCAAAGGCGGCCAGCATACCCCACTGGATAGGATACCCCGAGGACAAGCCTGCTAGGGGCACCAAAGCTCCATGGGGGAAGAAATAGAAGGGCGAAGTCACTGATGATGAGGACGACACCCCGAGGGCTAGCCTACGAGGGGTGAAGGACTCGTGGTCAGTGATTCGTCCCATGAAGGGACTGACCATTGGGAGAATGGAACTCCGAGGACTGACCTACAAGGAGCGCACACCCCCTGGTCTCGATCGGGCCTTGGTCTGTCGGGGTTGAGTTCGTTGACCCAGGCCCCCTTCATTATGGCCATGGCTTCGAGAAGACGCCCACCATGAAGAGGTAGGGCTCTCAGTCGCCCGGCAACTGCAGGAACTAAAAGGGGAATGTCCCCCTCCCCGGGTGATTGAAGTGACGGGGAAACCTCGGAACGATGCAGATGGCCACGAAGAACATGTAATAACGGCCTAAGTTAGACAGACCCCCGGCAGAGACATATGCTCGAACAGTTAGAAAACAATACTCGAGGGGACAAAGGCGCATGCAGAGGCACGGCTCCATCCGAGAGGAGAAAGGGATGCAAAGCCCTTGAACTAAACTTGAAAGAAATGAAACGCAAGAGAGCCCCCGGGGAGGGGTGTTTCTGTAGCCCGCGGTGATTCGGGGCATAATATGCATCTCGAGGAAATCGGAATCGGCCCTATGCAGAGAAGAACCCTGACGCACGTATCAGTATAGATAAAGATAGAGAAAGGGGAGATCGTTCCTCCAATTTATTGATTCAAGCCTCCACAGGCATGCATACAGATCACCATCCCTAAGACAGGGAGGATTTGACATTCGCACGGCGAGATTACAATTCTGGCACCATTGTTTGGTTGCCGTTTAACGCTATTTAGAAGCAGAGGACGCCCAGGTCACGATAACAGAGAGAAGATGGCAGAAGAAATCGCAAAGAAAGGGGGGAGGGGAATCGACTCATATCATCGTCGCCCCTCCCCTCCATCGCTTACATTCGATGTATAGAAGCTTAGAGGAAAAGGAAAAGAAACGCGGAAAGCAGGAATAGGAACGGCCCCTGCCCACCTGTTCCTCAAAAAAAAATAGAGTATCGTCGATGCCGGCCGACGGTCGCCCCTTCAGAGAAGAAAAACCCTCCCTCTCTGTGTATCCCGAGAAAGGAAGAAGACTCTCTCGTTTCGCAGTTGCCTCACCCTTTTCTTTTTCTATTTCTCTGAGAGCCCAGAGCCTTCCCAGCCTTCCAGCCTTCCCCTTCTTTTCCTTGCCTTCTTGCCTTCTAGCCTACTTTTTTTTTTTTCAATCGAACCTCGCCCCTATATATAACAGGTTGGAGGCTCTTCATCCGGCGTGAGCTTTTGGCGCGCCGGGGAAGTCTTCATCAACTTATCGCGCCAGTTTAAGGAGCCATTCGATAGGGTAACTGGCGCGCCGGGATAAGGGCTGGAGGTATGGGGCGTGCCGGGATAAGGGCTGGAGGCGGTTTAAGGGTATTGAGTGGGGGGGCGCGCCGATTTAAGACGTGCCGGGCTAATGCTCCTTGTATGCTTCAAGCCAGTCGATGAACTCGGGGATAATTCCGGGGGCCATCGTGAACATGTACTCTGCCACTGCTCACTAAGACTTCGACGATATGATCTGTCGAAGCTCCTAGATTGGCGTACGGCCATTCTCGAGGTTCTGGATTGCTTTAGGCTGCTCGCACGGGTTTTCTGCGGACACACGGCCTTCAGCTCTATGATCCATGCCGTTAGCTTGGCCTGGCTCGTGTCCGAAGCTTCTCGGAAGGCGTGACAACACCAGGGATAGATCCGCCCGAGCTGGGTGATCATTCGGCTGCTAATGGGCCCATCTTGGCAGGAAGCCGCACCCATGTCGGGTGATCGGGATCTTCTGCTGCCGGAGCTTTCGGTCCTCCGTGCTGGAGAGCCCGGGGAACTCCTTCGTCCTCAGGAGAACCTCTTCATTTGGTGGGGGATCACCGGATAGACCGTCATCCTTGATCGGACAACGGATGTGGTGTATGCGGCATGACAGAGTCGATGCCGGTTCATTAGGCAGGCTTGGTCGCACTGCCGGTTGGTTGTGAGCTTGTCTCGGCTCCCCTGAGGTGAAGTCCCTGTGTCTGTACGGAAGGACCCGAGGCTCTGGCGGCTTGAGAAATCTTCAATATGTTGATCTTTATCGGCTTCCGTACTTCGGTGGGCCGGGTCATTCGTCCTTATGACTTGGTCGCCGACGATCATATTCTAGGTGCCAACAGGCGCGTACGGCGCGCTCCTGTTCTGCGAAACGCCTCTCGAATTCTCGCAGTCGGAGGGATAGCTCCGGCTGTCGCTGCGCCGTCGGGCTGGGGGGGCTGTATTGGCGTTCTCCAGGGACTTCGGTCTCTGGGTTCGGACGGCGTGCCCCAAGTTTTCCCCTCTTTGACGTGGATGAGGCTTCTTGTTCCGGAGGGGGGGCTTGTGAAAGTCCTCCTGACCTGTTACTGATGATCTGCCGGCCCCGGAGGGTGAAGCAGCCTCCGGCGGTGTGCTGGGTCACGTTCTCACGGGGAGGGCTCTCTGGAGGGGCGCGTGACATTCCATCCCTGGCCGCCTGGGTCCTTATGAGTTCCACGAGGACATCC
This sequence comes from Amorphophallus konjac, assembly GCA_022559845.1. Lineage (NCBI taxonomy): Eukaryota > Viridiplantae > Streptophyta > Magnoliopsida > Alismatales > Araceae > Amorphophallus > Amorphophallus konjac. The sequence continues at coordinate 375,433,907 of CM040126.1, read as the reverse complement.
AGTTTTGCGTTGAGGGCTTGGAAGGCGTCAGCGCCACTATTAAGCGGTAGCCCTACCGCCGCGGGGGGAGGGGCGGTCCATCGGCGGGAGTATTGGCACCGGAGGGAAGATTTTGTGAGGCTTGAGAGGGGCCTTCTCCCGCCGCCACCATGGCCTTTCCCCTGTCGCCGGTGGACCTCCTCCCTGAACTTCTTCGCACCATGCTGGCTATTTGGTCGTTTCCCACAGACGGGGCCAGATGAAGGGGCGTGATCTCGCGCTTGTCCTGAGTTGGGAGGATGATCACCGAATAGTGAACTGTAGAGAATGGGAAATGGATCAGGGGGCCCAGGGAAAGTTCTCTGGGGAAAACCCTCTGATGCTTAAGTCAGTACAGCAATGGTGGAAGATATGGAGGGAGGTAGAAAGAGGTGCACGAGATCCCCCTACACCAAGGTGGTGAAGTTGTTCCTGCTCAGGTAGTTTAGGCGTGTATTGCCCTTACCTTCCATTGGAGGGAGTTCCAGGTTTATATAGTGTGCTTGCCTCATGAGTCCCGTAAGCTGAGGAGTTTCAGGCGGGAGTTACGTCCTCATCGTGGGGTCTTTACGTCCTCATCATGGGATCTTTATAGCCTTGAGGGATCATAGGTCCCTTATCCTCATAAACTCCTGCTCATAAAGGGCTCTCAACAGCAGCGTGGATAAGCAATCATCGGTCGAGCCGAGCATAAAAGGTGTCAACCCTGTCTGAGCGATAGGCATAGCTCAGATGAAGATAGGTCGGAGTGGGCGCTGAGCGCTTGCCTCTATCCCGGTGAGGGGATAACTCGGGCATGGGTCTTCCTCCGTTCTGACCGACGCTCGGGTCTTCCGAGCCTAAGGGCCGCCGAGGAAGGATTTGGTCCCGAGTAATCTTATTGGGCTTTTTAGCCTAAGTGGGCCCTGTGGGGCTGTCACTTAGATGAGCTGGGACTCGTTTGGTCCTGATGGACCTAGTTTGGCTGCCCTTAGATGGGCTACAGAAATTCCCCTCTCCAATTACTATTGGGTCATTATGTATAAGAAGACTTTATTATGAACTAGGCGTTTCCCCTTTAACTGATAAGTCGATGTCGGAGGATATTGAGTGCCCCATTGTGCTACATTCACATTCACGATGACTCCGGAGTTGACCAAACAAGAAGAAAATAAGGGGTGCCAATGATCAGCAACAAAAATGATATCACAAGTGTACAAGATACCACCAATTTGGGCATCATAAAAATGCCTGCAAAAATCTCTTCCAAGCCATTTAGCATTAGGAGTCATAGACTTGGGGGAGGTAGCATCTTCAGGGATAGCCCACAGGTAAGTATTGCTTATGTCACCTTCTCTCATTAATTTCCTCGTGCTCAATTGACCTTCATTTCTTCTATATCTATAGGCCAACCAAGCCACCTAGGTTTGTCTCATTGACCCATGGAAGTAGGGGTGGCCAATTGACCTGCACAATGATAAAGGGAAGTGTAATCTTCAAGTGGCAGTGGTAGAGGTAACTCTTTTAGCAATATTGGGTGTATTTTAATCAATATGTTCTGTTCATTTATATTATTTTTTTATGGTCATATAGGCAATGCAGTTGGAGGTAGAGGTAGGGGTGAGTACGGTTTGATTTGGTTTAGTTTGAAGAGAATTTTTCTCAAATCAAACCGAACCGAATTAAGGCTTCAACCAGAAACAAACCAAATCAAATTACTTTGAAACCAAACCAAACCAAACCGAATTAAGTTTGAACCATATTCATCTCCTCTTTTAGAAATTAGATTGGATTCAAACAAGAGTACAGAAAAGTATAGTAGAAAATTTTCTACCAAATAAAGTAAATATTAAAAATATAACATAAATAGTTGTAACTTGTAAGAACAAACTCCATAATATTTTCACATAAAAAATTAAGAACTTCAGTTATAGTAAAATAGAATGTGATTTGAAACCTATTTCATAGAGTCAAAACTCTATCAGGACGGCGACAAATTGGACTTTTTGAATTAGGGTTTATAGTTACATATACACTTACATTAATTTGATAAAGATATCTTTAAATTCGGATTATTCGGTTCGGTTCGATTTCCTAAATTTCAAAACCAAACCAAACCAAAATTTTTAATACGTTTCGATTTGAATCCAAATCAAAATTTTTTAAATTTTAACCCGAATCGAACCGAACCAAATTTATCAATTCGGTTTGATTTTCGGGTTGAACCCGAATAATGTCACCCCTAGATAGAGGGAGAGGGCGTACTAGAGGAACTAGGGGAAAATCGATGTCTGCTGCATCTAGTACCCGGGGGTGAGACACTGACCATGGTAGAGTTAATAGCCTTTTTCTTGGGGTGTGATATAGCTTTGAGCATACCTACGTTTTACAAGTTCATTGTCACAGGTAGAAGCAGGCAAAGATCTGATGGAAAAGATATAAATGTTCACACTATCATCAATATGGACAATCAATCTTTCATACATCAGGAGTCACAATCAGTCATGCACATCAGCACAAGCACTTTCAATTTTCCATCCTCATCATCTTCGATCTCCATCACCTCATACTTATAAGTTGTTTTCTCACTAAAAGTGCAGGTTGTCGAATAAGGGAAAAAAGGCATTAACAAGTTTCTGGCTCGTTGTTTCCCCTGCAGGACCGCTAGGGTGCGGTTGGCAAGTGGACATGGCTGGTTGTTGGTTGGCAAGTGGAGATGGCTGCTTTGCATCAAGTGGTGATGGCTGGCTTTGCTCAACTGGAGATGGCTGCTAGCAACTTTTTTTTGTTCATGGATCACTTTTTGAAATGTCTAACAACTCGACACTAGTTTAATGACTGATAGAATTATGGTGATAACTGTATTTTTGGTGTATATATATGACCTAGGTTTGTGACAAAATTGTTCATGTTGTCAGACTTGTAGGTAATCACAGTGTTGTTTAATGTTGACAGATTGGGCAGCCTATGAAATCTAATTCTCTTGTGTTCAGTTGATGGATGTCTTTGTGATGATGTGTGTTTGCATTGAAGATTAATTATCACCTATGCATTATCGCCTATGTACAGGCGGTATATCACTTATCGCTCATGTACAAGAGAGAATATTGGCAATGTTAGTTACCTTTTTACAGTAGAGTTATTATTTTATCGCCTGTGTTACAGTGAGTAATTGTCTATGTTTAAGATAGCACTTGGCAATTCTCTCCCACCAGTTCTGAGCTATTTTACAGCCAACATAGATATGTAGTATCTAAGATATTTTTCATTTCATAAGATGACGATCACATCAATATAAGACTACGCAATAAGAAACACCTCCACATTAACATAATACTACATCTCATCCCTCTCATCACTTCCGTACTAGGATCAACATAAACAAGACGATAATGTAGAACAGCTTTTAGCTGCCTAATTTGGTTCCCTAATTTTGTAAAATTCTTTGATAAATCTTGCCCATTGTTTGGGTTTGACACTTTAGATCTACATGTTGTACGATGCATCGCCAACTCACTCGAAGAAGCTACAATCTTTATTTGGATCACTAGCATTTAGACATTGATAAAAATGTCTTTCTCGTAAGCTTTCACGTTGGGAAGTAAAAACTCGACAGAAATCCTTCCTGCACTGGCATTCCAATGGTGGGATACAAAACAGAACTCCACCATGCGAACAATCACTCGCAAATGAAGACTACGTCAATAAGAGCAAACAGTCGTCACAAATTAGTTCACAGTGGCAAACTAACAAACATTTTATAGAGGAAGAGATTGTAAATGTTGAGTAATATTGAACTCTCTCGGGGGAGAGGCTCTATAATTAAATACTTGCACAACTAAGTTGCTCGGGCAAAAAGGACAGTCAAGGTGTGCAATCACTCCATTCATGCAGGACGATCAATAAAATTCAAGAAAAAAAAGAATAATTAAAAACTTCGAATGGGTGGAAGGTGGTCAGCCTAATATACCGTCTATTCTTTTCTTTTGATTTTTTTTTTTGAAATTTGAAACTCATGTGATTTAACGACATGTACCTTGGGTGAGATCCGGGTTAGATATATATATATTCTAAAAAAGAAAACCCGCTGCAGGGTACTTGAGATGTGCAATCACTCAGTAATTAAGTGTTACCCACAAAACAGAAAAATGAAATCACTCCATCCATTCTTCTCTTGCGAACTTTACGTTTTCTTGCGGGCGGAGTCATCATGCGTCCGAGGTGTGCCACCCTGGGTGAGCAGGAAGCAGATGTTGCATATATATATATATATATATATTGTATCAAACTCTCAGCTAGCTGATGGCTAACCTATAACATTTTCTGTACCCTCTTTCAGCCTCGATCAAAGAGCAAGTGCTTAATTCCATATATATCAACAGTCACTAGTTCATGGATTATAATATTCTTCCAAAGTTGTACATAATAATATACATGCAGCAGAAGCATCCGGATTATGATCAGACCCTCTGCATAAATAAATCAACGAATCACCAATGACAAAACTTATGCGTTCCGACCAGGGAAGGGGGGGGGGGGGCGGGTTGTTGGCGCGCATGCAGGGCCGAAGACTGCACCTGCATGGCTGCATGCCCCCACGCCCGCTCTTCGCCTCTCCACAGCAGCACCAGGTCGGGAAGCAACACAGCTAGAGGCTGTTGCGGTACCAGAGGACCCCCTTGGACTTGGCCCCCTCGTCCGGCTCCACGTATATGCACTCCTTCGTCTCCCTCCACACCGCCTCGATGATGGGCGTCCCGTCGAAGCGGTAGTAGTCTCCGAGCACGCTCTTGACGGCCGCCGTCGCCTCCAGGGCGTGGTAGTGCGGCAACGACGAGAAGATGTGGTGCACGACGTGGGTGTTGCCGACGTGGTGGATGACACCGTTGAGGAGGCCGTAGTCCCTGTCCACCGTCGCCAGCGCCCCGCGCAGCCACTCCCACTCCGACGAGTCGAAGTGCGGCAGCGACAGGTGGGTGTGTTGCAGGTACGTCAAGAGCACCACCAGCCCGTTCAGGACCATCAGCGGCGCGCCGTACACCCGCGCCAGCCACCCCCACGAGTGGGCGACGGCGAGCCGGGTGAGGACGTACCCCATGCCGAGGAAGCCGGCGTCGGAGAGGAAGATCTCCGCTCGGTTGCGGTCCGAGTAGAGGGGGCTGTTGGGGTCGAAGTGGGATGCCCAGCGCGGGTAGTGGCGCCCCGAGATGTTGAAGGCGAGGTACGCCGGCCAGCCGAGGGTGAAGCAGGCGAGGAGGTAGAGGAAGCGGCCGAGGGGGTTGGTGAGGAGGAGCTCGAGGAGGCGGGGCAGGGTGGCCCGGGTCTTGGGGACGTACACCTCGTCGGTCTCCAAGCTGCCGGTGTTGGCGTGGTGCCGCCGGTGGCTGTGCTTAAACGAGAAGTAGGGGACGAGGAGGGAGGAGTGCAGGACAAAGCCGACGGCGTCGTTGAGAAGGCGGCAGTCGGATAATGCCTGGTGGCCGCACTCGTGGGCGAGGACCCAGACGCCGGTGAAGACGCTGCCCTGGGCGGCCCAGTAGAGTGGCCAAGCGAGGAGACGGAGAGGGGCGGGAAGGACCGGGATACAGACGACGGCGAGGTAGAATAGGGCGGAGACGGCGAGGAGGTCGCGGGCGACGTAGGAGAAGGAGCGGATGAGGGAGCGCTGGAAGCAGTGAGGGGGGATGGCCTTCCTGATGTCGGCCAAGGTGAAGGGTGGTTTCTCCGACGGCACCCGGTGGCAGTAGTTGCATGGGTCGTCGGACTTATTCTCATGGACGGTCATCAGGCCGCCGGCGCCCATTGGCAACGCTACCTGCTAATCACTACTGCTGATCTTCTCTCTCTCTCAAACTCTTCCTCCTCAATGCATGTACTGCAATGATATTGTGCAGCTCTCTCTCTATCTGTCTCTCTCTCTCAAACTCTTTCTTCTTGTGCAGTGTGTCTGATATATATGATATGATCTACTGCGGGGTTGTGGTCTGGGCTGGGTACGCGTATTTATAGCCACTGGGCAGCGGGGAGGTCGATCACCTTGATTTTTGAATTCCGACCCCCGGATTGTGGTAAGAAATGGTGGCTGTAATGAGGAGGAAGGTCCGGTGGTCATCTTTTCAAAACACAAGCATGGTCACGGTCTGACTTAAAATTATATAACACTCTATATTATCCTAGAATTAAATAGGATCGATCGTATTCAATTTATTGAACTTTAAATAATGTTTCACCAAGCATTTTGTATCACAAGGAAATTAAATTAATGTCCGCTCTTCTTGTGAATCCTACACGATGTACTGCAACGGTTCACTTGTTCTTTCGTTGCTGCATGAACTAGGTTAAGTCATCTTAAAGGTTATGAAGATAAAACTTGTTCTCTTAACATGTGTATCTTTTTGTCCAAGAAAGGAATCATAATTTTTTAATCTAAAAGAAAGAAAAACTTTTCTTAAGGAATAAAAATATTTTCAAAAATAAATAAAAATGTATTTGCTTATCATGTACGTCGTAGTACATATTTGAAAACGGCCCTGCAAAGATCAAGATGCTCCGGTAAGTCGAAGCACCTGCGGGGAGACGGACGTCTTTGCTTACTTGAAATGCCGGCGATGAATTTGAGTCGGTATCCCCCGCCCGGCAGTCTCTCCAGTTTCCACCCGCCCGCCTTCCCTGAACTCGTCCCGGCCAAACAACACACAACGCACGCAGTGAGAAAACATTGCGTCATCCCCCATGCCCAGCCACCCAACTCTGACCGTAAGGTCAGTCAAAATCACAAGTAGAACGGGAGGAATATATATTAAAAAAATGTAGGCCTTTTTCTGATCAAGTAAAAAAAAAAAACCGTAGACTTGGGAATGTAAAAACCGGGCTCCACGGGAATTGATCGATGCTTGTCCAAGGTTTGCCAAATATAGATGGGACGGGTTGAATCATCTATTCCGTTCGGGATGATCGATACATACATGGGATATAATTGAAATGTTTTATATATTTGATATTTTATTTTAAATATAAAATATTTTATAAATAAGTTGATTATAAATGAAACGTAAGAACCGTCTAATCAATTAACCTAAGAATTTTCTTATATTATTTTACATATATTATTTATATATAGATTTTTTACATTTTACGGTACGAAACGAGACAGTATTATATATCCTTCCATCCACGTAAAATATCGAGACAAAATCGATACGAGCGAATCGACAAACCTTATATTTATTTAATTAGAAATTTGGAATCAAGACCGCTAAACAATTCATTCAAAGACTTATTTGTATATGTATCCTTCTTAAAATATTAATCCCATAAAAATATATCTTATATTTACATCTGCTTATATGTTGTTTAAACTCGACCATAATCGTCCGTCACGATTATGCCCAATAAGAATAGGTAATCTTTTCTGTAAAAAATAAATTAAGAGAGATATGTATGCAAAAAATCCTCCATTTAACAAGGGGTCTAGTAAACGTCTGCTTACATGAACAGTGAACATTAACCACAGTGAAAGATTGTTACGGTAGGGATACACGTGTAAATATTTCATCGTACTATTGTAAGATAATTTTTTGCGCAAATATATTTTTCATAAGAGCATATAAGCGAAAGATCTTTTTCTGAAGAAGAGATTATAAAAATATTAAGAATTAGAATATTATAGCAAAAGATGTTGATCAAAGTCAACTTTAAGAAGGCCAAGGCGGCAAGTGCATCACCTGCTCAACAATTTTGCTTATCATAGCTACAGTATTTATAGATAGATACACGTGATAATATATTTGCTTGTCATTGCAGTTGGTTATCCAATGTATGTCATGATTTGTGTTACACTTGATTTATCTCGGACAATCAATGTGATTGGTAGGTATACGGTAGATCGAGGAAAAGAATATTGGAAGACCGAAGTGACTTCACAATCTATGAAGACCGATTCAGATGTTAGTTGTTACAAAAGAGCACCGATAATGATGTAATTAAGTTAGTTTTATTAACTCTGATTATGTAGGAGATAGGAGATCTATTATAGGATATGTCAAAACTCTGAGTGAAACTCCTATCAGTCTGAAGGCGATGTTATAGGACATCGTGGCATTATCTTGAGCTAGAATGTTTAGAACACATACATTTAGAAAGTTGGTCCTATTATCATAATTATATTATGATCCAACTTTCATTAGACGTAGTCAAGGATTTCATCACATCAAGCGACAATATACATAAATAAATAAGACATAATAAAAAAATATCATAAATTTAATTAATTCAAATGAGCATGTACATAAAATGACGATATCACTTCATAAGTGATTGACTTGCACGGTATACACTTCTTTTAATGACAACGATGACGATGACTTGAGGTAGTTGGCTTGAGGTGCGGGCCATTAGCCACAACAGTAGATGGCAGGCTGCGGAGCGACGTGGGTACTATATATAGGACGGTAACACTCCATGACTTCGTCAGTGGAAGCTTGGATGGCCAATTAGTAGGTCTCCCAAGAGAAAAGACTCAGAGGCCCGTACTTGATCGACATAAGTTTGAGTGGCTGATGCATGGATCTTCATAGAAGAGAGACCCAGCAGGAGGTGTTGGATGATAGTGATGAGTGCGGGCTGAAAACCTCCCCCCGTTGCGCATTTGGGGCGGGGGTTGAGTCATCATCGCCAGCTGGAGGCTGATGCACTTCACCATCTGCAGTTGGAGGCAGGGGTGCTTCACCTCCGATGACGTTGGGAGTGGCCGTGTGTATCGAACCAAGATCTGAATACTGAAAATTACTCGATACCATTCGAATCCTGACCTGGCACCCACGAGCCGAAAGGCTCGGAAGGGTTAATTGGTTTGTGGAGATACATTAAAATTTAAAATAATACAGGAAATAACTAATGAATTAACTATTTAAATAACAGGAAATAAATTACATTTTCAATTAATAAAGTAACTACAGAGTCCAGTCCATAAAGTACAGTCTATAGAGAAAGAAAACGTACTCAAGCGCCGGGTACGCCCTCGGCTCTAGCAAGCTAGCTAGCAACTATGAACCTCAGCGCTGCACCTCCGAACCTCAAGGAGGAATCGTAACACCTGAAAAGAAAGGGGTGAGCCTCATCTCATTGGCTCAATAGAGGTCTCGCGAATCCCCACCACGAAACAACGGTAGTAAACAACAGCGATAATAATAATAACAATAACAACAGTAACAGTAGCAAGCGTAACAACAACGGAAACAGAAGGAGGCGGTGGAAACATAGCTCTCTAAGCTACCCCTAACGACATGGAAAGGAAACCCCAATCTCACAGTCGGGATTGCCGAACCACCGGCAAAACCACGGCTAGGCTACTAAAGGGAAAGGAACCACAGCACTCCTGTCGTGCAGGCCTGTCCTCGCCAACAAAGGCCACAGCCCAAACCACGCGATCCGGGGGTAAGGTCATGATCTCACTGTCGTGAACAAGACTCTGGCTACGGGTGGAAACCTCGATCTGAACATCGAGAAAAATGAACAGAAATCACCCGAAGAACCATGAAGAAACTCATCTTCCGTGACAAGAGAACTGCCCACTAGAAGCAATGTCGGATGCATCCATCAATGAATTAGTCCGCAGCCTCAGGTGTCTCCCTACTCGTCCCATGCAGAAATTGAGACATCGTACATAAGTATCCATAGAACAAGGACTAGTCGGGGTCACGCTCGTCAGCACGGGTCCACTGCCCCCAACTACGTGTGCACACACAGACTATCTACTCTAGGTCAAGTCCTCTAGCCAATTTTCCCCGCAGTCGAACTCAAGCTGCAAAGGTAAGGGGCCCTACGGTAACCAGCTTAAAAATCGTCTATTGTGGTAAAGCCTCCACCACCCCCCAGTGTGTAAGCAACTGCGTGCCCAGATCAGCTCCATCTACTGGGAGGGTCACTCGAGGTAGAAGCTTTCGGTAGAAGAAACACCGAAGTACTCATGGGCTACGCACACATCCGTCGTAAGTATCACAGAACACAGGGTGGCACGGTGCCACTAGACTCAGGATGACTATCTAGACTCGCTAATCCAACGGCCATAGAGTCACGCGACTCATCCCAAGGACGTTGTACCATATGGCACCATGCCATCAAATTGTCCTAATCCAAGAGTCAGAAATCACGGTCAAAAGGACTCTTAAGGCGGCTCTCAACCATCGTGTCCATTCCCTCTCTGAGGGAGACTAGAAAGCCCCCATCCCCTGGCTAGGTCACTAGACTATCGGTCACTAGCCATACGCATGGCCCACAAGGAAATCACTTTTCGAGGAAACTCACACAATGTGGGGACAGCCCTCCGTATGTATACGAGTACACGATGACTCAAACTAGCAAAACAAGGAAGCTCAGAACACACGGGGTCATGACCTGGACCCTCAAAATCTCACGGGCACGTTAAACGAGATGACATGATTTTTCTAGACACCCAAAAATACGAACTCAGTCCCCACGAGGTGTCCAGGAGATCCACGGAGTAAAAGGTTGACCAATGGGTCTCAACCGGGTCGATCAACGGCCAAAAGGGCGAAGAACACTGCACTTCGGTTGACCAAACCCTAGGATCAATCGACCTACAGTAGACTGGTCGATTGACCAACCCCTTGGGTCGGTCGACTGGCCCTTGGTTCGATCGACCGGCCCTTTAGGGTCGGTCGACCATTCAAGCACGGTCGCTACCCGTGGCAAATCCTGATCGGTCGATCGAAATCCCCCATCGGTCAACTGAAACTGGCGAAAACCCTGCATAACCCCATTCGAGGGGTTCCAAACCACGCTCCACTCGACCCCGATCGAGAGGGAAAGCATCGGGGACCTCGCCCTGGCTCCCAAACCACCAAATGCAAGTAAATAAACAAGAAAACACCACCCGATCAGGTGGAAATCATCATTGGCCCTAAACATGGAAAAATCATCCCGACATGAATGAAAACCCACTCTCTGCCTCGCCTCGGGCTACAAATCGTAGGAAAATGGAAAGCAAGGGCCAATGATCCATCCCCCTATCTCTCACGACGAGATCCCACGTCGAGGATGCTGATTCCACGTGAAAACGTGCCTCGAACCAACGCCGGCTTGACGAACTCGCGAACGAGCTCCACCGCGCCACCACCACGTTTCTCACTCCATCCTCGCCGATCGTCGACCCACATGCCTCGCCGCGTTGCTCACGCCATCCTCCATCATCTGCCCAGAGAAGGGAGGGTGAGAGGGAGAGAAACGAGAGGAGAGACAGAGAGAATGAGAGAATGAGGAGAGAGGGGGTGAAGTGTTATATTTGTAGGAATTGTTTTGCTATTTAAAAAATCAAAAATATAGGAAAAATAGGAAAAAAATCATCCCCAAGATCCGTGGAAAACGCACAGCGCTCCTGCAATGTCCCGGAGCCCGAAAACACAATGGTTCACCCTACACGGAGATCCGAAGGCCCGATATGTTGTGTAGTGGACAGCGGATCTAGAGGGGAGGGGTGAATAGATCTGCCCCTCTTTTCGCAATGTAGCCCTCTATAAAGCTAGATAAAAAGAATTACAGCGGAATAGAAACTAGCTTGGAAGTATGCTATGATTCGCTTAGCAAGATAAGTAAGATATATAACAATTCGATCCTAAGCATGCACCTAGAACGATTTAATCACACAAGCAAACCACACTAGACAGGATTTTAAGGTGGTTCGGACTGAATCCTCAGCCCTACGTCCACCCCTCACCAAAACTCGGTGAGGCTTCACTTGTGCAGCGCACCAAACCGCAAATCGGAAACCACCGATTGCCTTCCTACTCACCAACGGTAGGGACGTCAACCGCAAATTGGAACACCCTCCAATTGCCTTCCTACTAACCACCGGTAGGGACGAATCACAACTTCAATGTTTGACAATATTGAAAGTAAAACAAATGTGAAGGAACTAAAACAAGAGATTGAGTTATGAGTGAAAATGAATTGGCCCTTGTATGAAATGTTGATCAGCAACAAGGCTCCTCTTGGCTTCAACTCAATCTTCTTGATTCACCCTTGATTGGATGAATGTTCTTCACGGAGTACTGTTCACGTGAACAGTACCTCTTCCTTCAATTCTTCTCTCTTGATCTTCTCTTTGAATTTCTTTGAATGAATGAAGGAGATGATGAAGCTACCTTGAACCTTGATTGCTTCTTTAGCTTCTAGGAGTTTGAATGCTTGAAATATCACCTTGAATGAACTTGAAAGGATGAAGATGATTTCCCTTGAAGAACTTGAATCAAACCGGCTTCCTTGGATCACTTTGATAGCCTTGCTTTGATGTAATCTTCCTTGAAGATTGCTGGCTTTGATTTGAGCTTGATTCCCCTTTGATTGGATGAAGAACACCTTCACGAACTACTGTTCACGTGAACAGTAGCTCGTCTCCAAGCTCTCTTGCAGCCACCCTAGATCTCACAAGAAGCTCCTTGAAGCATTAGGGTTTCCATCCCCTCAAGTGTTGGTTTTATAACCCTTGAATGGTCCATAGATGCCCCCTAGACCAGATCCACAAATCATGGAAGATTAGGTAAGATTTGATTAAACAAATCCATGGAAAGGGGCTAGCCACGAGGTGGATTTCGAGGTCAAACAAGGCTGCATCGGGGCTGGCGGTCGACCTAAGGCTCCTGGCAGTCGACCGCCACTAAAACACATACAACCGGGCGATCCCTGGGAAAACCGGTCGACCGCCACTGGTACGTTGGCGGTCGACCGCCAGCTGCCAGACCTGCAGCTGGGCGGTCCCTGGCTGGGGCGGTCGACCGCCCCTGTGCTGGCGGTCGACCGCCAGCTGGGCAGAGCCCGGGTCACCCCGGGTCGGTTCGTTGGCCGCACCAGCTCCGTCGCTTGAGTCCGTTAGCCGCCCGTTCATGTCTGTGGCATCGACCTTGATTGTCTTGAAGTTTTATTACTGAGTCTTCAAGCCAAATTTTGTTCCGGGGGCTCCGCCCCCGGAAGCTCATGAGACTAGCGAATATATGGTGTAAGAGTTTTCTATTATGTGCCTTGATGATTGTTCATTCAATGACAATGGTTCAGATTTAATGATTTCCTTGAAGTTCTGATATTTCTTTTGAAATCATCTATGTTATGTGGATTTAATAGACCTTAACTAACGATTGCATATTGTGCTTTGCATGACTATCCTGAAATCTGAAAATCCAGACTTTATGGCAATCTTGGTGATACTCTAGAGTTTAGTATTGTTTCTAAACATCTTGATGAGCTGGAATTCCTGAAAATCATTCTGACAGAGCAATGATATTGTTGCACGGAGAAACATGTCATGTCATCAAATCAAGTGACAAATGCATATGTCATGATGTGCCCCTGTTATCTCTGTCTTAAAACTTTTGGACTCTAGGCAGAGCAATGGCATAATTGCTGAGAAACATATCTTCTCATCAATGAAATGAGTTTGGATATGTCATGACATGACTTTGCTATCTCTGTTCATCTTGCAGCATGACAGTCAGTCTTGCCAAATACCTAGGAATACTGGCGTCTAAACAACGTGTATTCTTAGGCTAGGAGGCGTGTACTAGACTTGATTGCTCGTACAATATGAGTCATGTGCCTTCAAATTCAAAAGATATTGGAAATCAAAATATGAAATGGTGAGGACACGCGCCGCATCACTCGACGGAGCACACGGAGCATGCCGGCATCCCTTTGGCTCGGCGACCACTTGGCAGACTAGTAGAGCTATCTTTAGTTATTTTATGCTTTAGGCCATGTTGGGCCTTGGATTAGTCCCTGCGTGGACACTTTTATTAGTTGTGTGGACCTTTGTAGGCCATTTGGAGCAAATTAGGCTTTAGTTGGACCATTTTATGCTTATTAGATAGGAGATAGGGCTATTGGGCCATTTTTTTTGGTTCAATCTCTGGCCCATATGGGCTGGCCACCCACTCCCTTGCTTAGCCCACCTAGGGTTAGGGTTTTGGGCGCCCAACTCTTTTCCCTCCTCTTGGAAGGTGGCAGCCGCCCCTCTCCTAGATTATAGGAAGAGGGGTGCGGCCCTCCCCCCCCCCTTGCCTTGTTGCGCCCCCCCTTTCCCCATGCCATGTGGCGCATCCCCCTCCCCTCCCTCTTGGCTAGGGTTTCAACCCTAGCACCTCCCCTCCCCATATATAAACCTTGTATTTTTTTCTTTGAAAAATAATGAAGAATTAATTTGTGAGAAACCTTGTGCGCAGCCACCACCAAGGAGAGGGCGACCTTCTCCATCCTTCCCCAAGGGGTGCGACGCCCCTCTCTTCCCCTATCCCCCATCTTCTTCTTCCTCCATCTCCAACTCCTGGGTGCGACTCCCTTGAGAAGGAGGTCCTGGTGAGGTGAGGATCGTGCTGTGAAGCGAGTCTCTTCATCCCATGTCGGAGAGAGATCCAAGCGGCGAGACGACGTCAAGCTCGGTGGCGTTCAATCCAATCTCGGATGCACCTGCTCTGCCTGCAAGCTAGGGGTCCAAAGATCACGTCGGTACGAACCCTCTCTGTGGGTAAACCGTCTGGCTTTCTTCTAGACTTTTCTTCCCCTACAAGTCCCCCTTCCAACCCCACCGGCCTTGTCCCAAAACTCGAATCACAGAGGAAGTTGTCTTTGTAGACACTTTCGTCGCGCAGGCTGCTCCCGGGACAGACTCGCCTGTGATCAGAGTCGCCTTGGACACCCGTGTGCACCCCCGTTCCTTCTCCGATCGACCACAACCTCTTCACATAAGTTGTTCCCCTCCCTGTCCCCGAACCATTCGTGGTGGTTTCATCCCAAAACTCCATTGGGGCTGAAACTTCCCTTTGTGGCTACTTTCGGTCCTCCTCTGGGCGCTACAGTAACCCGGCGGGACAGATCCGCAGTACCCTCCAAAGGGACCACCACCTCCCCTTACTGGAATGGCCTGAAAATTGGAGGGCTATCTCCACACACACCACTCCATCTCCAGTGGCCGCCCCTGGTCAGAATTCCATCCGCACCCCTACGCCCTCATATCCCATCTCGGGTTCACAGACCTGACTGCCCTGAAGTGCAGGCTACGACCCCCACTTTCCACCCCGCCCACGCCCAAATCCTCCAAGGCACCGCCCCCGCTACCTTGGTCATCTGTTAGCCCTACCTGTAAGCTACCCACCAGAGAAAACCCCATCCCTAAATCTGTCCGGAAGCCTGCGTACCGACTGTTCTCCTGGTCTCTACCGGTGTGGGCAGACAGGCAGTCCGACTGCACGCCAGGTGTTTGACGAATTGCCACGGTCACCATCGGCCTCGACTGCAGTTCTCCTTCCACGGGCGCCTGTGGGACATCCCCACCAGCACCCTCGCTGAATTTCGCAGGTCCAGGACGTGATTAAGGGCGCTTACCGGAGTCGCCCCCGGGCTGTTTGGCGGGCTTGTGCAGGTTGGCCAGCAACCTGTCCCCTCCTTCCGAACGCACTCCAGAGGCTTCCCCGAGGATCGGCGACATCCTTCTTCTTTCCGGAGGAGCGACCCCACGACAGCAAGGTACCGGGGACTCCTGCCACCTCAGCCCCTCCAGAGGTGGACGTTCTTTCAGCAGTTTGCAGAGCTACCCGGGACCTCCTCGCGGCCCACCCCTTCACCGAGTGCTGCCCGTCAGCCCGTGCATCGGCAGCCCCGACTCCTCTGTTTGTAGCCTGTTACCTCCCTGCGAGGAGTGGGCATTTTGGGTCAATTGTGTATTATTACTTCTACGTGTATCGGGGTTGTTGGTCTCGGCCGGGGTTCCTTCCCCACGCCTAGGCGTGGAGGTACGTGCGACGTTCCTTCCCTTGGCATTTGCTTTGCTAGTATGCTCTCGACTATGCAGCGTGCGAGTGTAGGATCCTAGCTACATATTCAATTCACCGTGGGTTTTGCGAGTTGAGAGCACCATTCCGTGGCCCTAGTCGAGCACCGAGCTCGGACTAGACTCCCATAGTTGCGCGTCGGCTCCCTTTGCCGCTTTGATCCACTCGTTTCCCTCATAGGGATGGCCGTGGACTTGGGTTTCTTGTTGAGAGACGCCTCTCTTCGGAGGAATAGTACGGAGGTCGATCTCTCGGCTTGCCTTGTCACGTGTGAGTGCTGGCCGCACTTGGTCTTCATAGTAGGTCCAGTCCTTTTTAGTCCCGTTCCGCATCAAATTTGGTATCATAGCTTAGGGAACCAGTTTGTTCTAACAAATTGGGGTCTTAGGTCATTCGAGTCTTTAGGTTGTCTAGGGTGCAATTGAGGCCTTAGAGTTATCTAGGTTGCATTGAGTCTCTTAGTTCATCTAGGTAACCCACCATTGCATTGTAATGTTAGGTTTGTGTCTAGTTAGAGTTTTGTCCTTGTCTCGTTGAGTCTTGCATGTCCAGCTCCGCGCCAACCCCATGGTGGTTCCTCGAGACCACATGTCAGATTAGTCATCCCTATTGGCCCGATTCGATGCTCTTATGGTACGACCCCTAAGTGTCGCCCCTACCACTCAGTCGTCGGGAGACCCGATCCCTATACCGATGACCGAGTCATTCCAGCGCCCTGTCATGTCCACTGCCGTCCTACCTAATGGGATGCATACGGAGATCGACTTCATCAGTAGGGTGTCGTCTAACTGTGTCTCACAAGACATTATTGTGTCACTCTCTAAGACTGGGGAGATTGTTCTCCGTGATGGTTTAGCTTTTATCGAGTTTCAACGGTGGTTTGGCCCCGTTAAATATTTCGATGGCGCTTGGTGCAAGATCAGCACACTTGCTGGTCCATGCATCATTTTAGGGCGAACTTGGTTGGAGGAAAGAAGTGCGACCATCGACCTGGATAGGAGGACCTGCACCTTACACTCATCTCACCTTCCCGGTGAGTTTGTCTTCCATGACGGCGTTACACTGACCACCTCCCTGTCATCACCTGGGTTTGTTCCAGTGAGTTACGAGGCTGAACAGGAGTTGATTGAGGAGTACCTAACTGAGGTTGAGGAGTTAGGGAGTGATCCCCTCCACATCATAGAGGACTCCGTTTCCCCTCCCGAGAGGGAGGCTTCACCCTTAGACCCTCATATAGAGACATTCTTACCTTCCGAGGGTGAACTGGTCATTGGAGAGTCTTTAGCTAGCTGGCTAAGGGAGGGTCCACTTCTAGATGTCTCCATTCCTTGCTATACACCCATGGGACCAGCCCTCCCAATAATACCCCTTAACTCCTTTCACACCACTTTTCGGTCCTTCTGCTTTCTTGAAAATGTGAAGGACTTCCTTAGGAGTTTAGATTATCAATGGGAGTTGACTTACATGTTGACCTTAGGGTCTGACCAACCCTATAGTCATAGCTTTACACTCCCTGCTTTGGGGTCTATTACCTCGGTCTACACCATAGGACATATCACATCCGAGGTCCTTTTATTATTTCCTATACCCGTGGAGGTTGATTTTGTCCCCGCTCATGGTTTCACGGTCCCGAGGGAGGAACCTTGCCTTCCTTGCCTTCCTCATGAGCCCCTTGCCCCATACATGAGAGTGCCTGAAGGTGATTATCTGCACCTGGGCGAATGTTGCACATGGGCAAGTATAGTGAAGGGACCTGTCGGGAGGGGTCATCATTTCTTTGACCCTTTCGATCCCCTCCCTAGTGAGCCTCTCGACCCATATTCTTTTCCCCACCTTGTCGAGGAGGTCCACTATCATACACCACCTAGGCCTTCTAGTCAACACCTCACCTTACCGGCATCCAGATGCCCGAGCTTAGGAGGCCAGGGACACATGTCTCTTCCCCATGTTTCTGCATGTCCACCATCATATAGGGGTTTGTCTCATGTAGGGAATGTCATGAGTGAGTTTGGGCAATTTAGTCCCCATGAATCTACCACATTCCGTAGGACACCCATGCATGATAGATACAACTTTGGTTGTCCTGGTCCTCCCCGTGTTGTCCAATCATGTAGGAGTCATAGGCATGCTAGGTCTGTGTTTGGATGTCCAGGACCACCACTGCATTCACATAGGTCTGAGTCAACACAGCTAGTTCGGAGTCTACATCATCATCACCCCCTCGAGGCCAGCAACGCACGTTATAAGGAATTCGCTGACGCGCATCGACGCACCCGTGAGTTCCAAGTGGGAGAGTACGTCATGATCAGGGTTAGACCTGAACAGTTCCCTTCGGGGGCCGTGAAGAAACTCCAGGACCGCGGTGCAGGACCCTTCCGAGTTCTGAAGCGAGTAGGGTCGAATGCGTATGAGATTGAGCTGCCAGACGACTATGGGATCAGCTCGACGTTCAATGTCTCAAATCTGGTGGCATATCGGGATCCCGCGGTGATTCCCAGCGAGCTTTTTGGGCCTACCCCTCCTGTTGAGAGCATTTCACCTTCTGAGCGCCCACCTCCTCCAGCCCCTTTACAGACACGCGAGCATATAGATTGCATACTGGATGAGCAGGTGACCACGACCAGGAGCGGAGCCTACCAGCGCTTTCTAGTGCGTTGGAGAGGGCGCCCTGCGACAGACGACACCTGGATCACACGTGGAGAGCTGGAGCGGATCGACCCGGACCTGCTGGAGCGTTACTTGAGCGACCGTGACCCTTACTCGACGGGGTCGAGTTCTTCCCACCCGGGGAGAATTGGTGAGGACACGCGCCGCATCACTCGACGGAGCACACGGAGCATGCCGGCATCCCTTTGGCTCGGCGACCACTTGGCAGACTAGTAGAGCTATCTTTAGTTATTTTATGCTTTAGGCCATGTTGGGCCTTGGATTAGTCCCTGCGTGGACACTTTTATTAGTTGTGTGGACCTTTGTAGGCCATTTGGAGCAAATTAGGCTTTAGTTGGACCATTTTATGCTTATTAGATAGGAGATAGGGCTATTGGGCCATTTTTTTTGGTTCAATCTCTGGCCCATATGGGCTGGCCACCCACTCCCTTGCTTAGCCCACCTAGGGTTAGGGTTTTGGGCGCCCAACTCTTTTCCCTCCTCTTGGAAGGTGGCAGCCGCCCCTCTCCTAGATTATAGGAAGAGGGGTGCGGCCCTCCCCCCCCCCCCCCCTTGCCTTGTTGCGCCCCCCCTTTCCCCATGCCATGTGGCGCATCCCCCTCCCCTCCCTCTTGGCTAGGGTTTCAACCCTAGCACCTCCCCTCCCCATATATAAACCTTGTATTTTTTTCTTTGAAAAAATAATGAAGAATTAATTTGTGAGAAACCTTGTGCGCAGCCACCACCAAGGAGAGGGCGACCTTCTCCATCCTTCCCCAAGGGGTGCGACGCCCCTCTCTTCCCCTATCCCCCATCTTCTTCTTCCTCCATCTCCAACTCCTGGGTGCGACTCCCTTGAGAAGGAGGTCCTGGTGAGGTGAGGATCGTGCTGTGAAGCGAGTCTCTTCATCCCATGTCGGAGAGAGATCCAAGCGGCGAGACGACGTCAAGCTCGGTGGCGTTCAATCCAATCTCGGATGCACCTGCTCTGCCTGCAAGCTAGGGGTCCAAAGATCACGTCGGTACGAACCCTCTCTGTGGGTAAACCGTCTGGCTTTCTTCTAGACTTTTCTTCCCCTACAAGTCCCCCTTCCAACCCCACCAGCCTTGTCCCAAAACTCGAATCACAGAGGAAGTTGTCTTTGTAGACACTTTCGTCGCGCAGGCTGCTCCCGGGACAGACTCGCCTGTGATCAGAGTCGCCTTGGACACCCGTGTGCACCCCCGTTCCTTCTCCGATCGACCACAACCTCTTCACATAAGTTGTTCCCCTCCCTGTCCCCGAACCATTCGTGGTGGTTTCATCCCAAAACTCCATTGGGGCTGAAACTTCCCTTTGTGGCTACTTTCGGTCCTCCTCTGGGCGCTACAGTAACCCGGCGGGACAGATCCGCAGTACCCTCCAAAGGGACCACCACCTCCCCTTACTGGAATGGTCTGAAAATTGGAGGGCTATCTCCACACACACCACTCCATCTCCAGTGGCCGCCCCTGGTCAGAATTCCATCCGCACCCCTACGCCCTCATATCCCATCTCGGGTTCACAGACCTGACTGCCCTAAAGTGCAGGCTGTGACCCCCACTTTCCACCCCGCCCACGCCCAAATCCTCCAAGGCACCGCCCCCGCTACCTTGGTCATCTGTTAGCCCTACCTGTAAGCTACCCACCAGAGAAAACCCCATCCCTAAATCTGTCCGGAAGCCTGCGTACCGACTGTTCTCCTGGTCTCTACCGGTGTGGGCAGACAGGCAGTCCGACTGCACGCCAGGTGTTTGACGAATTGCCACGGTCACCATCGGCCTCGACTGCAGTTCTCCTTCCACGGGCGCCTGTGGGACATCCCCACCAGCGCCCTCGCTGAATTTCGCAGGTCCAGGACGTGATTAAGGGCGCTTACCGGAGTCGCCCCCGGGCTGTTTGGCGGGCTTGTGCAGGTTGGCCAGCAACCTGTCCCCTCCTTCCGAACGCACTCCAGAGGCTTCCCCGAGGATCGGCGACATCCTTCTTCTTTCCGGAGGAGCGACCCCACGACAGCAAGGTACCGGGGACTCCTGCCACCTCAGCCCCTCCAGAGGTGGACGTTCTTTCAGCAGTTTGCAGAGCTACCCGGGACCTCCTCGCGGCCCACCCCTTCACCGAGTGCTGCCCGTCAGCCCGTGCATCGGCAGCCCCGACTCCTCTGTTTGTAGCCTGTTACCTCCCTGCGAGGAGTGGGCATTTTGGGTCAATTGTGTATTATTACTTCTACGTGTATCGGGGTTGTTGGTCTCGGCCGGGGTTCCTTCCCCACGCCTAGGCGTGGAGGTACGTGCGACGTTCCTTCCCTTGGCATTTGCTTTGCTAGTATGCTCTCGATTATGCAGCGTGCGAGTGTAGGATCCTAGCTACATATTCAATTCACCGTGGGTTTTGCGAGTTGAGAGCACCATTCCGTGGCCCTAGTCGAGCACCGAGCTCGGACTAGACTCCCATAGTTGCGCGTCGGCTCCCTTTGCCGCTTTGATCCACTCGTTTCCCTCATAGGGACGGCCGTGGACTTGGGTTTCTTGTTGAGAGACGCCTCTCTTCGGAGGAATAGTACGGAGGTCGATCTCTCGGCTTGCCTTGTCACGTGTGAGTGCTGGCCGCACTTGGTCTTCATAGTAGGTCCAGTCCTTTTTAGTCCCGTTCCGCATCATGAAACCTCTTGCTTCAATCATACAATTCCATGCTTTAGTCATGATTGTTTAGCCTCAATACTAGTTCTTGTGTTCTTCCCTTAGTGGTTATTGAATATGGATATATAAGATAAAGGACGGTTAAACACTGCCATGATATGCACCTTTGGTTCATTTCTATTAAATCTTGGATGTAGCTACTTTTCGAACTCTTTTGATGATCTCGGATTTCATTAGCTTTGAACCATATATGTTGCTTATGGCATGCTTGATCAGTTTTGCATATAATGGCTTGCTCTTCACTCCTTTCAGCTCTGGTCTCACAAACAATTTCCTTAATCACTCCTTTTTGCTGTTGGGAAAGGGGGAGAATTCTTTGTGTGAGTCCTTCATTAGAGCTAAGAGCTATGTCATAAGTGTTGTCCAAAGGGGGAGAGTGCATTGAGTCCAAGGGAGAGAAACCTTTATGTGCGTTTGTGCATGTGATGGGGTTTGCATAATTTCATCGCATTGTCATGTGTCATATGTGCATTCACACGCTTTAATTCATGGATCTTGAGCTGCTCATGTCCCATAGCGTAGTATTCATAATTGCATTCACATGCTATTACTATCATGATTCTTGAGCTGCAAATGTGGTATGTGTTATAACTTATGCCATTTTCGACATTCCTATCCCATAATGACTCACAGTGTTGCCATCATCAAAAAGGGGGAGAATGTTGTGCCCCTGTAGTCATTTGAGTCATCATGTGATCAATTAGGTCATTCGACATCAATCTATGATCATATGAGTCATTTGGTATTCTTGGTTTTGATAATGGCTAAACACTATAAGTCATTGTTCTTTTCCACTATCTTATGACTGACATATGTGATGTTTTGTTCATGACAGATATGCACATGAAAGCTCAATGTTGCGCCCTCGCACACGGATCGACCTGCGCGGTCAGGTCGCGGGGATCGACCTGCCCGGTCAGGTCGCGGCGGTCAAGGGGGCAGCGCCCCTTGCGGGGGTTTCCGGGGGCGGAGCCCCCGGAACAAATTTGGCTTGAAGACTCAGTAATAAAACTTCAAGACAATCAAGGTCGATGCCACAGACATGAACGGGCGACTAACGGACTCAAGCGACGGAGCTGGTGCGGCCAACGAACCGACCCGGGGTGACCCGGGCTCTGCCCAGCTGGCGGTCGACCGCCAGCATAGGGGCGGTCGACCGCCCCAGCCAAGGACCGCCCAGCTGCAGGTCTGGCAGCTGGCGGTCGACCACCAGCCAGTGGCGGTCGACCGGTTTTCCCAGGGATCGCCCGGTTGTATGTGTTTCAGTGGCGGTCGACCTTGAATGTCTTGAAGTTTTATTACTGAGTCTTCAAGCCAAATTTTGTTCCGGGGGCGGAGAGCCCCCGGAAACCCCCGCAAGGGGCGCTGCCCCCTTGACTGTCGCGACCTGACCGGGCAAGTCGATCCCCGCGACCTGACCGCGTAGGTCGATCCGCGTGCAAGGGCGCAACATTGAGCTTTCATGTGCATATCTGTCATGAACAAAACATCACATATGTCAGTCATAAGATAGTGGAAAAGAACAATGACTTATAGTGTTTAGCCATTATCAAAACCAAGAATACCAAATGACTCATTTGATCATAGATTGATGTCGAATGACCTAATTGATCACATGATGACTCAAATGACTACAGGGGCACAACACGATAGCCAAAAATCTGATTTAATTACAAAACGCAATCTGAGACCCATGGAAATTCTCTGAAACCCATGGATTCTTGATCCAAAAATCCTGGGTGTTACAGTCCTTTCCTTCTTACAAAAATGTCATCCTCGAAATTTGAAGGATCAACTATCTTACAGGTGAAGAGCAACTCATTCAGCTAGCAACGCTTCCAGAGCTCCAGCTAAAATCTCAATTGTCACGAGAACACCTCTCCTAAGGAACACAGGTAGACTATTACCACGAATAGAAAGATCTCCCTCCACATTCACCATCCGCACGGATTCCAAAGTGAGCATTGCATACAAAAAGGATACAAGTCTGACATCACCTTTGCTACAACGGGACTCCAACCATGGCATCATCACCACCATCTCACACACCGAGGAGACGCGACCCGTGCCACGAAATCCTGGCACCAATCACACGCTCTTCACAAGGGATGTCCATTCCTGAGCCTCAATCAATTCACATAGTCATCTCAACTAACTGCCACATTTGCATCGGCTCCACGCCACGAACTCTCTCATATCTGGTGAGCTGAACGCCAAAAACACCACTAGACCAACTCCGGTCCCAACAAAAACCTCTTATTAACCCAGATCCAATCCGGGGAAAGGTATATCATAATCTGCCACCTAAGGCCTTGCCTACAAACGGCTCTCTCCATCCTCAGTTCACCTCAGTTGGCATCTTCTGGTTGTGAAAATCCATCCGCTAGCCACCAGTTACTCGTTAATGGAATAATCCTTACTCTCTCAACTTTCCTCTTTTCTACTCCTTCACCAGGCCCAATAAGCTCATTCCAAATCTCGACGGCCCATTTGTTGACTCTAACACAGACCATTAGCACTTCTCGAGTCGGTCCTCTCTTGGACAATGCATCTGATCTGATCCTCATGCCAACTCTACCCTCTCAGGGGAGCACGGCAAAACCAAACGATAAGACTCTACAATCCTCAGTCTACATCAACTCTAGACTCAGACTTACAGGGAATTCCTCCCACGCTGGCCACAAGACCAAGGCTCTCATTCGACGACATCCCTCCTGGGACCTCTGTACTCGGGCATCGTTCATTACATAGTCTCATCAAAACCTACAACTCCATTATTCCAAATGGGCACTTGCCAACCCCGGCTTCGCTCTCACCACAAAGCCACGAAACACAACCTTAACAATCTACATCAGATATCTCCAAGACAGACAAGTGTCATCCTCTACCATAGCAACCTGGTCGACGACACCGTGACCAATATACACGGATCCCTAGACATCACAGATCCTTGCCCCAACTGGGTCCTTCTTACAACATTCCGAAACTCTGGGACTCAACTGGGCCTCTTTCACTTGACATCACAGCCAACCACTCGGCTAGCCTCATAAATCGCTTATAGCTACCAACTGGGACCCACGTATCATTTCTCTGTATTCACTTTTCTAGATCCCAATTCTATCACGAGGACACTACTTCCAACACAAGTCGAGCACCTAGCTTACCGACTCCGATCATCGCGTCCTCATCCTCTATCAGGTTATTTCCTTTACAACCCCCAACTGGGTCCACCACCAAACACCTGGCATCACTTCCATCGGATGAATAGGGTACTCATCTGGCACACTTGCCGTCATATTTTTTCAACTATTTATTCCGCCAATGCTATAGACCACAGTGCCTCGAGCAATGGCACGACAACCGACATGGCTCACCCATCCAGAAACAATCTTATACCGAGGAAATGACCCTCTCTATTGGTCAGAATCCTTCGATACTCTTACCAATTCTCTGAAATCCTTCTGTTTCCTGCCATCACTATGATCATGGACCTGTGGGTTATGGGCTCACCACGCTTCCGCTGTGCACTCTACACAACACGTACAATCATCACAAACGACTCGGGATCTATCATCCTGACATTTCCCAACTCGGCTGGCTAACTTCAGAAAATAGGGTGAGGAAAGCTCAAACACCTCAAACCCAGTGCACAAACTCTTTCCTGATCTGATAATCATCTTGCAACTCCGTAGGCTCCGATCCACAACGCATCAGAATTATAACACCAGCCACAAATTCTTGCATGCATAGCCTAGCTGGCACTCATCCCTCCATAATAACGCCAACACACCCATACACATCGAGGGATGGGCATAAATTCTCACAAGAAACCTCACTACCAAAACACAGAACATTTCTCACACAAACTCCTTGGCATACACAAGGAGGCCAACCAATCCGAACACACGATGAAAAATGGTGAAATTCAACCAAAACACAATTCTCTCCAACCAAGGGGACACCAATATACCTCCTATGAAGCAGGAGATCTCCACGTTTGACCTGACCTTAAATCTCACACATGTTGGGAACCTCATCTTCCAACACCAGAAAAATTGTTGCTACCATCTGGTCAACTTTTCTGACAACACTCGCCAAGTGTTCCGTCGGATCACACTGGTAGCATCTCTCGGCACACCATTGCAATTTTCTGAACTACAACTCACCATGCCTCGAGCACTGACCCTATTGATCTCCAGCCACACTCTGCCACAGCGGTTGAGTTAGTCATTGCCACACGCTCCCTACCTATGTCTGTCTATGATCCCGAAATCACCAACCTATCGAAAAGCTTACTGGGGAGCGAAGAAATCACTAAGGATGTCAGGCTTGAAGGCTGCTACACCATTAACCACACGACATCTCTTGGGCTGCTAGTACGTGGAACACCACACCGAGAACCATGACAAAAACCATGATCGACACTTGCCTTAAGTTATCCTCAAGTCTCGAATCTACCAATGAACTTTCACATCTCATCTGCCACCTCGCACGACGCATCTGATGTGGTGCATAATGGCCTCAATTTCTACAATTTGGGCCCAAAACTAAGCCACTGCCATACAATCCCCAATCAAATCCAAAGCTAACATAGCCCATTCATACGAAGAAGGGCATGACTTAGAACTCACTGGGGCATCTCTGCCCCATCCTGCCTCGAAATCTGTAAAAATAATCGGGACTAACACGTCATCTCTGACACCACAGAGCATGACGAGAATGTCGGGCTCGACAATCAACAGCTCACCAGGAGAACTCTCCACTCGTCTGAGCACTCTCTTGATCAAGGAATACGTCCCATCACCTCAAATCACGACCCTGATGCCTCAGGGGCTAGCTAAATCTCAAACTATGGTGACCAAAACAACACTAACTCCCCCTTAGCACACTCATGGTCACCTAGCCACGAACTATCCTCGCCAGCCACCTAGCCTCGTCGCTGGTAGCTCTGATGCTACATCCAAGCTCATACCTGCCGGCAAAACACTGCCTAACTCAGCATGGTCGGGACCGCCACCGTTGGGAAAGATAAATCTCTATCCTACCCCTCAAGCCCCCTACCGGCACTCTGACTATAACTGAATCTGCCTTCATAGTGCCAACACCGCGCACTTTAGCTCACATAAGAGAAACAAGGCAGTAAATAAACATAAAACTCTATGCCAACTGCCGACTGTATTGGACCTTATGGACTCTGGAACACTGCAATTATCTTAAATTCTAATGTACGTCTACAACTCCTACTCTGATACCAACTGTAACCACCTAAGATCCGGATACTGGGAATTACCTGATACCATTCGAATCCTAGCCCGCCACCCACAAGCCGGAAGGCTCGAAAGGGTTAATTGGTGTGTGGAGATACATTAAAGTTTAAAATAATTTAGGAAATAACTATCGAATTAACTACTTAAATAATAGGAAATAAATTATATTTTCAATTAATAAACTACCTACATAGTCCAGTCCATAAAGTACAGTCTACAGGGAAAGAAAATGTACTCAAGCGTCGGGTACGCCCCCGGCTCTGGTAAGTTGGCAACTACGAACCTCAGTGTTGCACCTCCGAACCTTGAGGAAGAACCGCAACACCTAAAAAGAAAGGGGTGAGCCTCATCTCATTGGCTTAGAAGGGGCCCCGCGGATCCCCACCACGAAACAACGGCTCTAAATAGCAGTGATGATAATAATAACAATAACAATAGTAACAGTAGCAAACGTAACAACAACGGAAATAGAAGGATGCGGTGGAAACATAGCTCTCCAAGCTACTCCTAATGGCACGGAAAGAAAACCCCGATCTTACAGTCGGGACTGTCGAATCACCGGTAAAACCACGGTTACGCTACTGAAGGGAAAGGAACCACGACACTCCTGTCGTGCAGGCCCATCCTCACCAATGAAGGCCACAGCCTAGACCACGCGGTCCGGGGGTAAGGTCACGATATCACTATCATGAACAAGACTCTGCCCACGGGTGGAACCCTTGATCTGAATGTTGGGAAAAATGCACAGAAAGCATCCAAAGAACCATGAAGAAACTCATCTCGTGTGACAGGAGAACTGCCCACTAGAAGCAAGGTCGGATGCGTCCACCGATGAATTAGTCCGTAGCCTCAGGTATCTTCCTACTCACCCCAGGCGGAAACTGAGACGCCGTACACAGGTAACCACATAACAAGCACTAGTTGGGGTCACGCTCGTCAGCACGCATCCACCACCCCCAACTATATGTGTACAAACATGCCATCTACTCTAGGTCGGGTCCTCTAGCTGGTTTTCCCCCCAACCGAACTCGGTCTACAAAGGTAAGGGGCCCTACGGTAACCAGCTTAAAAACCGTCTACTCGGGTAAAGTCTCCGCCACTCCTCGGTGGATAAGCAACTACGTGCCCAGGTCAGCTCCATTTAGTGGGAGGGTCACTCAAGGTAGAAGCTCTTGGTAGAAGATGTTGAGTTATGATTTTGATGATTGTTGTGATTGTTAAGTTATGGTTTTGATGATAACTAAACTTAATGTGTGATTAAGTGATGATAACTAAACTTGTGGTTGATTGCTCATGCTCCTGTTATCTATGTATGGCTGAGATGGAAAATGGCAACGGTTACATGGTCTTGATCCTTGGTTTGAATATGTTGGTTTTACAAGAGGCAAGAGGCAAGAGGTTTCATAACCTCTTTAATATGAATAAGTATGGTATTAACCATGACTATCTTGCTTGCAGGATTAAACTCATGGCAGTCACCTGGTGAATCAAACGTGTGGATACTCACCCTGCTCCTTTACAATCCAAAACAGGTGGTATATTTGTCATGTACTGTCAAAGAACCATTGGTGAGACTCTTACCTTATCTTAGCATCGATCTCACCATGTGTATCTCATATACCTCTCCTTAATACACCTCATTCATGCATATCAAACATGAAACCCTTCTGGCCATCGTGCGCCCTCGCCCGCTGATCGACCTGCGCGGTCAGGTCGCGGGGATCGACCTGCTCTATCAGGTCGCGGGGGTCAAGGGGGCAGGGCCCCTTGCGGGGGTTTCTGGGGGCGGAGCCCCCGGAACAAAATTTAGAAATGCTCAAATGGTTTAGACGTTTCAAATGCATAAACCAAGTGAATCCAATCCCAAAATGCGTGGATTTGATATGGACATGAAGCCCTTGAATTATGGACATGTTTCTTTGAGCTAACACTTCATTTTTGCAGGTATAGGAGTTCCCGGTCGACCAACACATCTTGGCCGGTCGACCAGATTTGCCAGTGCCTAAAAATTCCAATCTTTGCAGGTAGCGGTCGACCGCCCCTAGGCGTCCGGTCGACCGGTTCTCCCAGAACCGAAAAGATTGAGATTTTACAGGTTTCGGTCGACCGCCACTATAGGGCTAGTCGACCGGCTTTGCCAGAGCCTAAAAGTTCTGGCTGCAGCAGGTTCTGGTCGAACGCCCCATACCATCCGGTCGACCGCCAGCCTCGAGCCCCCTTTTGTTGACTTCGATTTCAAGCTCATGGAGAGGAATCTTTCATCCATTTCTTTAATCCCACTGCCCCCAATTTAGGACGGATTTGTGGATCTGGTCTGGAGGCTGTCCATGGACCATTCAAAGGTTATAAAACATCTCATTGGAGCCAATAACCCTAACCATCCAAGAGGGCTTCAAGTGAGATAAAGAGGAGGCTATCCAAGGAGGAAGGAGAGGGTACTGTAGCTCCGTGAATAGTACCTCGTGCAGCAAGATCTTCATCCATCTCCAAGGTGTTTGAAGCCAAATCTGAAGCTAGCAACCTCCAAGGGAGTGAAGAAGCAAGCAAGCATTCAAGGAAGATCAAGGGGAGACCGTCCAAGGAGGAAGAAGGGAAGAAGCAAGTAAGCAAGCAAGAGATCAAGGGAAGACTGCCAAAGGGAGAAAGAACAAGGTTTTCACAACCCATCCAAAGCCATTCAAGCAAAGAAGGAATCAATGCAAGATCTGCATCATACATTCAAAAGGAACCCAAATCAGGAGTTTTCTAAACTAAGCCTCATCGTCTTTATGTTTTGGATGTTGTAATTGTGTTAATCATAAACTGCAAGAACTTGTGTGTGTGTGTAGATCATTGTTCGATCCGTGATCGTGTGTGTGTGTGTGTGTGTGTCGTATTTGATTCGTGTGTGTGCGTGGATCTTCCTAGATCTACGTTTGTGTGTGGGGGGGTCTTTTAGATCCGTTCTGTCTCGTGTGTGTGGATTGCTGCACTTGTGGCAGCGGGTGTTTGTGTTGGTGATCCGCTTGTTGGATCGTGTTGGAGACCTCGTCTCCGTGTGTGTGTGTGTGTGTGTGTGTGTGTGTGTTGGGGCACGTCCCCATGTGTGTGGGCAGGTGTCGTCCTGCGTGAGTGTTTGGAGCGTCATCTCCGTTTGGGGATTTATCCCCGAGTGAAGCCTCACCGAGTTTGGTGAGGGGTGGACGTAGGATTACCGTCGTTGCATCCGAACCACCTTAAAAACCGCTGTGCATTGTGTTTTGTATTATGATGTTTGGTCCTTTTCTTCTACCTCCATTCTACGTGAGTGTTAGTATAATTGCGATTCTGGATTTATCCTCGTATATCTTGCATAATCTATATCATCATCCAATTCAGTTTGATAAATCCAATTTGTGAACAAACAGTTTTAAACCTCTTGATTAACATTGTATCACATATTTTGAAAAGACCTAAAGTTTTTGTAAAATTGGTAAACACCCAATTCACCCCCCTCTTGGGTGTCATTGATCGCGGGACTTCAGAAGAAACACCGAAGTACTGATAGGCTACGCACGCACCCGTCATAAGTATCACAGAACACAGGGTGGCTCGGTGCCACCAGACTCAAGATGACCTGCTAGACTCGCTAATCCAATGACCATAGAGTCACACGACTCATCCCAAGGCCGTTGTACCACATGGCACCATACCGTCAAATTATCCTAGTCCAAGAGTCAGAAACCACGGTCAAAAGGATTCTTAAGGCGACTCTCAACCGTCGGGTCCATTCCCTCTCTAAGGGAGACTAGAAAGCCCCCAACCCCTGGCTGGGTCACTAGACTATCGGTCACTGGCCATATGCATGTCCCGCATGGAAACTACTTTTCGAGGAAACTCACACAGTGCGGGGATAGCCCTCTGCACGTACACGAGTACACGAAGACTCGAACTAGCGAAACAAGGAAGTCCAGAACACACGGAGTCACCTAGACCTTCAAAACCTCACAGGCATGCTAAACAAGGTAACGTGATTCCCCCGGACTCCCAAAAATACGAACTTGATCCTCATGGGGTGTTCGAGACATCTACAGAGTATAAGGTAGACCAATGGGTCTCGGTCGGGTCGACCGGCGGCCAAAAAAGTGAAGAACACTACATTTCGGTCGACTAGACCCTGAAGTCGATCGACCTACAGCAGACTGGTCGATCGACTGGCCCCTTAGGTCGGTCGACTGACACTTGGCTCGGTTGACCAGCCCTTCAGGGTCGGTCGACCATTACAGCATGGTCGCCGCCCGTGGCGAATCCTGATCGGTCCACCGAAATTCTCCATCGGTCAACCGAAATCGACGAAAACCATGCGTAACCCCATCCAAGGGGTTCCTAACCACACCCCACTCGACCCCCATCAAGGGGGAAAACATCGGGGATCTCGCCCTGGCTCCCAAACCACCAAATGCGAGCAAATAAATGGGAAAACACCGCCCGATCCACAGAAATCGTCACTTGCCCTAAACATGGGAAAACCTCCACAGCATGAACTAAAACCCACTCTCGGCCTCGCCTCGGCCTACAAATCAGGGGAAAATGGAAAGCAAGGGCCAAGGATCCATCCCCCTACCTCTCACGACGAGATCCCGCGCCGAGGATGCCGATTCCAGGCAAAAATACACGTCGAACCAACGCCGGCTTCACAAACTCGCGAACGAGCTCCACCGTGCCACCGCCCCATTCCTCGCTCCATCCTTGCTGATCATCCCCCCACGTGCCTCTCCGCCATGCCCACGCTATCCTCCATCGGCCACCCGAAGAAAGGAGGGTGAGAGGGAGAGAAACGAGAGGAGAGAGAGAGAGAATGAGAGAACGAGGAGAGAGGGGGTGAAGGGTTATATTTATAGTGTTGGCATTTAAAAATTTGAAAAAAATAAAAATGAGAAAAAAGCATCCCCACGATCCTCGAAAATTACACAACACCTTTGCAACGTTTTGGAGTCCGGAAACACAACGGTTCACCATACACGGGGATCCGAAGGCCCGATAGTCAAAAATATGATTTAATTACAAAACGCAATCCGGGACATACAGAAACACTCCAAAACCCACAAATTCCTGATCCAAAAATCCTGGGTGTTACACCGTGTAGGAACTTTTGACCGGAGTCCTAAGAGGGCCTCGTCAGACTTCTCTATTGGGCTGTCCAAGGTGACCCTACTACAAGAGGATCTTGTTGGGCTTATTCCTGTAAGAAAAGTTCTTATCGAGGTGGGTATACCCTGGGAGAACCCTCTGACACTGAAGTTAGTAGGCGCTTTGGAGGAAGGAGGAAGGGTTCTTAGGAGTGGGAGGCATCCAAGGTTTGCCTGAGAGCTTGGAGGAGGTGGAGGAGAAGAGGAAGATCTTTAAGTCTGAAAGGATTGTACATGGTGGCCTCCTAGGGCGGCTAATGGATGCGAAACGTATCATGACATTGAAAAGGAGCATAGACCTGCTCATAGAGGTAGGTTGTTATGGCACTTTGAATCCTCGAAAAT
Source organism: Amorphophallus konjac (assembly GCA_022559845.1). Lineage (NCBI taxonomy): Eukaryota > Viridiplantae > Streptophyta > Magnoliopsida > Alismatales > Araceae > Amorphophallus > Amorphophallus konjac. The sequence goes on along the minus strand of CM040126.1, from coordinate 375,401,954 downwards.
CAACGATTTGGACCAGATTTGGCAGGATGGAGGCCATGCAGCTCACATTGGGATAGTATACATATCCCCATGTGCTTGAGGCCATGGGTGTTTGTACATAGGGTGGTTACTACACTTCTCGAGGGATATACATCTAATAGGGCTCTTGCTTTCAATGCGATGCCTCGTAACCCTTCGAAGGAGATTTAACCATATGTGTTTGCTCTCTAAAGTTTGTGGTCTTTACCACATTCACCTTGTTGGTTTTGCATTAACTAGTACAACGTCTAGGCTAATGCCTCTGCACTGGAGCTGCGATAACGAGAGTCAAGCTAGAAGACTGTCAGTCAGGTTATGCTGAGCTATAAGATGAAGCTAAGGCTCTCCCATAGCTCAGGATCGAGCTAAGGCTGTTTCTTGCCTTGGTGGTTGAGCAAGGCCATTCTTTGGCTCGGGACCTAACTAAGGCTTCTCCTTGTCTTGGTGGCCAGGCTATAGCTATTTTATGACTTGGGGTCGAGCTAAGGCTCGAGACCTCCTGATGGCCTAGTGTCGAGTTAATACTCTAGACCTCCTGATGGCTCGAGGTCGAGTTAATACTCTACACTTCTTAATGACTCGAGGTCGAGTTAAGACTCAAGATTTTCTGAGCTAACACTTACAGGGTTACGTCGTTTACCCGGGGGCTTCCCTCCCAATTGTGAAACCGAACGGAGGGGCTCACTTGGTGTAACGACCCGGAGATCCAGATACCGGTAAACCGATACCAAGAACTCGGGGAAGCCACCCAAGAGGCTGATGAGGTCCCGTAAGGGTTGGAGGGTTTTGTCGAGGGGATGGATAACGAATTAGAATTACACGCGCGCAATATTAACTATAGCAACAATTTGAACTATAAACGGAAGCAATTTAAATATCAGAGTGATAAATATATACGATAGTCCATATCCACAATATATATAGGTCCAACAACTGTACAAGAGTCAAAAATCTACAACTACTCGGGGCATACCCCAGTGAAAAGGTGCAAGAAAAGATAAAAGACTACTAACAATCTACTGAGTGATCACGGCTGACACTAAGACCTACCGTCAAAAGTGCGGGAAGCTGCGGAAGAAGGCTGTTGCTGCTCACCTGAAAGAGTAAGAGTGAGTCTCTGCCAGACTCAGTAGGGGTCAAGCGGATCCCTACCTTAAAACTAAATGCATGAAAGCAAATAAGACATGCATTGGCAAAATTAAACACAGTTTAGTAAAGCTGTAAAACTATCTAGACAGTTTAATAACAGCTAACTATAATGCCAATTGAAATTAAACGTGAGTACTCGAAATCTACCAGTAGAATAAACTCAACATTTCCAAGTGACAGGAGAAAGAAGGACCACCAGAAAGAGAAACCAGATGCGTGCGCCCACTGACGGCTTACACTGCGTCTCAAGTATCTACACAAGTCTGGATCGCGACAAGTGAGACACGTAACAGTACCAGAAACAAGTAACTAGTCAGGGTAACACTCGTCAGTGCCAGTCCAAGCCCCTGACCATGTGTGCACACACCGGCTCATTGCCTTGAGCCATGCCTCTAGCTAGTTTTCCCCCCCAATAGGACGCTACTGTAAAGCAGGGGCCCACGGAAACTATCTTAAAAATCGTAAACGGGGACTACCCCGTCACCTCTCCTAGGTGGGCCGACACTAGAGGTCGTCGGGCTACGACTAGTGGTTCCATCACAAGGAAAGAGAACTAATTCTATTGGGATCTAAAAATATGCCAAAATAATTTAAATATGGCGAATATGCAATATGAAACGCATAAAGAAATAGACATGCGTAAATTGAAATTCTGTAGGAAATGGCGGTCAAACATTATCCCGCCACAGTCTCTGGCGGTCGGAGGTCCTGTCGCCAAAAGGAGTGTAGCGGTCTTCTAATAGGCCGCTAAGCTCCACCGCCATACTATGCTAATACGGTATTGACATTATATAGCGGTCCATAATGGATCCGCCAAAGGCCCTCTGGCAGTTCTACGATAAGCCGCCACACTAACCGTCCTATCGGGTCAAAGGTCAACTGACCTGGTCAACAGTCTGTAGCGGTCGAAGGATGAGCCGCTATGGGGAAGTAGACGGTCCAATGATGGGCCGCTACAAGGGTTGTAGCGCAGCGGCTGTGGACCGCCAAGGTCCACTGCCTTACTGCATTAAAGAAATGGTCACTGGCAGGACCGTCACCTACCTAGTGAACCGAATCCGTGGGGTTTGTAATCGGAACCCCTCCCGATCGACCTAGATCGACGGGAAACATAATTTTAACATGTTCCCTGCCACACAACCATCACATAATCACAATTTATAGCCTAAGAACCCAGCAACGATGGCCATGAAGAATTAAAACATAAATACGATGTTCATGCTCCAAAAACCAAAATGACGAGGTGCAGGCTGTGGAAGACATAAAGACGATGGGCATGGCAGAGGGAACAGTCCTAACGAGCTCGGGTATCCATCCCCCTACCTCGATCGCGCTGAAATCGCCGCTACGGGTGCATGCAAGCCGAGGTAGCCACGCCGCTCTCTCGCGCCCACCCGTCTCCACGCGCCGCGGATCGTCTCAAAGTTGACGTCACCGCGCTCCACGCGTCCTGAGCATTCCGTTGATGCCTCCCACGCCTCCGTCCACGACCCGAGCCGGCCGCGCCACCAAGAGAGGGGGAGAGTGCTTCGCATGTGTGAGAGAGAGAGGGTGAGAGAGAGAAAGAGAGAGATGGGGAGAGAGAGGGGTCGACGGTTGGGTTAAAAAAATTTTTGTTATATTATTTTTTTTTATTTTTAACCTCAAATTGCCATTTAACCCTCAAAGTAGCATAATTGTTAATATGCCTAATGAATTTCTTAAAAGCTTTTAATAAATGGGATAAAATGTTAGAAAAAGCCCATTAAATCTCTAAAAATCTTTTAAATTCACAGATTAACTTAATCGTTGCTCACGACGATCTTCAATTCTAATTGGATACTCTGGTGTAGATAAATCTGCAGTCACTTCAAGCCAAACTGAATTATCAAGCATGTGAGATGCATCAAGGACGTACTTCCTCAGTTGGGACACATGAAATACATCGTGGATTGCTTGCATCGCCGCTGGCAATTGAAGACGATAAGCCACTTGGCCCACACATTCCAGGATAGGAAACGGACCAATGTAACGGGGACTGAGCTTTCCACGCTTCCCAAACCTCATCACACCTTTCATCGGAGATATTTTTACAAACACCATATCTCCAGGCTCAAATTGTAATGGTCGCCTGCGTTGATCTGCATAGCTTTTCTGTCGACTCTAAGCTGTCAACATTTTCTATCTGATCTGACGAACCACATCAGCACACTGTTGAACCATATCAGGTCCTATCAACAGTCAATCACCAGACTCAAACCACTTCAACTGTGTACGACAAGGACGCCCATATAAAGCTTCATACGGTGCCATATCAATGTTGGAGTGATAACTGTTATTATAAGCAAATTCCACTAGTGGTAAATGTTGACTCCACGAACCTTGCCAATCTAGGCAACATGATCGCAACATATCTTCTAAAGTCTGAATAGTCTCCTCTGACTGACCATCTGACTGCGGATGATACGCTGAACTAAATGCTAACTCTGTGCCCAACGCCTTTTGAAAGCTGCGCCAAAAGCTAGAAGTAAACCGTGGGTCGCGATCTGACACAATTGATATTGGAATTCCATGCAATGGCACAATCTTTTCAACATAGAGCTCGGCCAATCTTTGCACACTCCAGGCAACTTTAATCGGCAATAATCTTGCTATCTTTGTCAGTCGATCAATCAACAGCCAGATTCCATCATAACCCTGTGAAGTCCGGGGTAAACCCACAACAAAATCAGTCGTGACACGATCCCATTTCCACATCAAAATTTCTAATGGTTGAAGCATTCCTCCATATTTTTGATGTTCAGCTTTTACATGTTGGCATGTCAAACATTTAGACACAAACTCAGCTACATCCTTTTCATTCCTGGTCACCAGAACTGCCTTTTCAGATTTTGATACATCTTGGTAGTGCTGGGATGAAAAGCATAACGGGAGCCATGGGCTTTACGCAAAATGGCATTTCTTAATTCATCAACAGCTGGAACATATAGCCTTCTTCTGAAGCTGACCACTAACTCATCATCAAACTCAATATCATGCATCATTATAATGCGGGACAATTCAGAATCTGCTTGCTGAGCTTCCTTGATCTGCTGATAAATAGCTGAAGTCATCACAAGACTAGCACACACAGCTACCGTCGGATCACAAGGAATTTCTACACTGAATGTCTCACAAGGAAACTGTTCCCACAACTTCCATTCTCGAACCAGCAAATGACTGATTTTCACTTTTCTGATCAGAGCATCAGCCACCGCATTTATCTTACCTGGCTGATAGGAGAGAGTGAAATCATAGTCCTTCATATATTCTGCCGGAGATTCAAATCTTTTTGAGAAAACACATACTGCAAGCTTTGATGATTTATAAAGATCTCAAATTTCTCACCATACAGATAGTGTCTCCAGATTTTCAGTGTAAAGATCACCGCTGCAAGCTCTAAATCATGTGTTGGATAATTCTCTTCATGTTGTTTCAATTGTCGGGATGCATAAGTTATGACTTTACCATGTTGCATCAGCACTGCACCCAGACCTACTCGAGAAACATCCGTGCATACCACGAATCCACCCGAGCCAGAAGGTAACACCAGCACTGGAGAAGAACTGAGAAGCCTTTTCAATTCATTAAAACTCTGCTCACATTGATCTGACCAGACAAAAAGAACATCCTTACGAGTCAGACGAGTCATTGGCGCGGCAATCCGTGTAAAGTCTTGAATGAATCTTTGATAATAACCAGCAAGACCCAGAAAACTTCTGATCTCTGTCACAGTCCTTGGTCTCTGCCATTGAAGAATAGCCTCAATCTTAGCTTGATCAACTGCAACTCCATCACCAGAAATCACATGGCCGAGAAAATGCACTTCCCGAAGCCAAAACTCACATTTACAGAATTTTGCATAGAGCTCGTGATCTCGCAGAGTCTGCAATACGATCCTGAGATGCTGCACATGTTCTTCTTTAGAAGCAGAATAAACTAGAATATCATCGACAAAAATTACAACAAACTGATCCAGGTATGGACGGAACATACGCTGCATCAGGTCCATAAAAGCTGCTGGAGCATTGGTTAGCCCAAACGGCATAACCAAAAATTCATAATGACCATATCGCGTGCTAAAAGTAGTCTTTTCTACATCAAATTCCCGAATCCTCAATTGGAAATAGCTAGCCTGGTCGGAGATCAATCCGAGAAAAGATAATAGTAGACTGTAATTGATCAAACAAATCATCAATCCTAGGTAGAGGATACTTGTTCTTGATAGTCACCTGATTTAATTGCCTGTAATCAATACATAGCCTCAGGCTTACATCTTTCTTCTTTACAAACAAAACGGTAGCACTCCATGGAGAAAAGCTAGGACGAATATAACATTTTCCCAACAAATCTAACAACTGTGCTCTCAATTCTTTCAATTCAGTCGGAGCCATACGGTAAGGTGCCTTTGCTAAAGGTGCCGTACCTAGAATTAAGTCAATCACCATTTCTATTTCTCTCTGAGGAGGTAAGCCTGGTAACTCATCAGGAAACACATCAGGAAATTCACAAACCACAGGAATATCATTGATGTCTTGCTGTGGTGCCTCAACAGCAACCACCGAAGCTAAGAATCCATGACAAACTGCATTAAGTAATCTACATGCTCGAATAGTAGAAATAATCAAGCAAGAAGAACGAGATCGAATACCTTGGAAGTAGAATGCTGGTTTCCCATGTGGCTGAAAATAGACTTTCTTCGATCCACAGTCAACCACGGCTCCATACTCTTCTAACCAATCCATACCCAGAATAATATCATAATCCATCAGCTGCAAAGCATATAGTCTAGCTGGCAACTGGTGATTGCCAATCAAAATGGGAGTCTCTTCTAGACAAAGAGGTGTGAACATGAAATCCCCAGAAGGTAATTCCACAAGCAACTCACAATATATCTCAGATGTCGGCTCCTCAATACAAGCAATAAAGTCTTCAAAAATAAATGAATGAGAAGCACATGAATCAAATAGAACACGAGCTGCATGGCCATAAATCATAATAGTACCTTCTACGAGGTGAGATGCCACAGCTTCAGCGCGAGTAATGTGAGAGACCTTCCCTTTTTGCTTTCTGCCAGCTGTTGTAGATTGCCGAGATGAAGACACTGAAGCTTGAGGATAATATTGTTGAGATTGTGGTGGTGGAGGAGGTCTGAACTGAGCGGCTGTGGTTGAGAGAACAGAGAAAACTGAACCGATTTTGGTCTTGAGGACAGTCTCAAACCACATGCCCCGGTTGATCACAACGAAAATAAATCACCGACATTGAACAAGGCTTGCCTGGATGATAACCACCACACCTCGGACACGGTCTCGGCTGATTAGCCACTGAACCCTGTCGCTGGGAAGAAGGTGTTGTTTGCTGCACGGTACCAGAAGATGCTTGCTGGTCATACCGCTTCTTAAACTTCTTGAACGTCTTCTTAAACTTGGGCTTGGAAAAGGAAGTGCCACCAGCAGTAGGGGCAGAAGATGGGACTCCTGTCACAGTCGACTGACTGACCTGTTGATGCTGCACACCTGATTGAACTGAGTCAACTTGGGTACGCCCTTGGGATCTTGCCATATCCAGTTCTAATGCTGCAGCTGCTTGATAAGCCGCATCCATCTCTGCTACTCGGGTTGCAATCAGAGGCTGCCTTAATTCTGCTTTCAACCCACGCAGAAATTGCCGAGTCTTTAAACCTTCATCGGCAAAGATATGAGGCACATATCGACCCAATTCCAAGAACTTGTTATAGTATTGCAGAACTGTCATGTCACCTTGAGCCAATTCCATGAATTGATACATCTTGTCCACTCTGAGATAGGCTGGACTATACGTAGGCTCAAAAGACGTGACAAATTCCTTCCAAGTAATCTGGCGAAGCGGACGAGATCAGAAAGCAACTTCCCACTCCGTGGTCCACCACGCGAGTGCTGCTCCTTGCAATTGGAATGTAGCTAGCATCACTTTCTCCTCTTCAGTGCACTCCATAGAACGGAATACACGCTCAGTCGCATCTAGCCACACTCTGGCTGCATCAGGATCTGCTTGCCCTTCATAGGTCGGTGGGTGGAATAGTAGAAATTCTTTTAATGCCCTGCCACGACCACTTGGCGGCAAATCATCTCCATGAGCAGGATCAGCTTAAACTCGAGCTGGGACATTAGCCAGAGGAGGAGAAGTACCACTTTCCTCCCTTGGAACACGAGCTCTTCTTCTAGGCGGCATGTTTAATCTAGAAGACACATAACAACAGAAAATCCAAAAGTAAACACGGAAAACATCCTAAGCCAGCAGTAGTAGACTCACATGGACTTGTTCTGGACTAATGCAATTTTGATTCCTTATACATAACCTCAACACCGCTCTGATACCAACTGTAACGACCTGGAGATCCGGATACCGATAAATCGATACCAAGAACTCGGGGAAGCCACCCAAGAGGCTGATGAGGCCCCATAAGGGTTGGAGGGTTTTGTCGAGGGGATGCATAACGAATTGGAATTACACTCGCGCAATATTAACTATAGCAACAATTTGAACTATAAACGGAAGCCATTTAAATATTAGAGTGATAAATATATACGATAGTCCAGATCCATAATATATACAAGTCCAACAACTATACAAGAGTCAAAAATCTACAACTACTCGGGACATACCCCGGTCAAAAGGTACAAGAAAAGACAAAAGACTACTAACAATCTACTAAGCGATCACTGCTGGCACTAAGACTTGCCGTCAAAAGTGCGGGAAGCTGCGGAAGAAGGTTGCTGCTGCTCACCTGAAAGAGTAAGGGTGAGTCTCAGCCAGACTCAGTAGGGGTCACGCAGGTCCCTACCTCAAAACTAAATGCAGGAAAGTAAATAAGACATGCAATGACAAAATTAAACACAGTTTAGTAAAGCTGTAAAATTATCCAGACAATTTAATAATAGCTAACTATAATGCCAATTGAAATTAAACATGAGTACTCGAAATCTACCAGTAGAATAAACTCAACATTTCAAGTGACAGGAGAAAGAAGGACCACCAGAAAGAGAAACCAGATGTGCCCACTGACGGCTTACACTGCGTCTCAAGTATCTACACAAGTCTGGATCGCGATAAGTGAGACACGTAACAGTACCAGAAACAAGTAACTAGTCAGGGTAACACTCGTCAGTGCCAGTCCAAGTCCCTGACCATGTGTGCACACACCGGCTCATTGCCTTGAGCCAGGCCTCTAGCTAGTTTTCCCCCCCAGTAGGACGCTACTGTAAAGCAGGGGCCCACAGAAACTATCTTAAAAACTGTAAACCAGGACTATCCCGCCACCTCTCCTAGGTGGGCCGACACTAGAGGTCGTCGGACTACGACTAGTGGTTCTATCACAAGGAAAGAGAACTAATTCTATTGGGATCTAAAAACATGCCAAAATAATTTAAATATGGCGAATATGCAATATGAAACGCATAAAGAAATAGACATGCGTAAATTGAAATTCTGTAGGAAATGGCAGGTCAAACATTAGCTCGCCACAGTCTCTGGCGGTCGGAGGTCCGGCCTCCAAAAGGAGTGTAGCGGTCCACCGCCATACTATGCTAATACGGTATTGACATTATATAGCGGTCCATAATGGATCCGCCAAAGGCCCTCTAGCGGTTCTACGATAAGCCACCACACTAACCGTCCTATTGGGTCAAAGGTCGACTGACCTGGTCAACTGTCTGTAGCGGTCGAAGGATGAGCCGCTATAGGGAAGTAGACTGTCCAATGATGGACCGCTACAAGGGTTGTAGCGCTGGGGCTGTGGACCGCCAAGGTCCACTGCCTTACTGCATTAAAGAAACGGTCACTGGCAGGACCGCCACCAGCCCAGTGAACCGAATCCGTGAGGTTTGTAACGGGAACCCCTCCCAATTGACCTAGATCGACAGGAAACATAATTTTAACCTGTTCCCTGCCACACAACCATCACATAATCACAATTTATAGCCTAAGAACCCAGCAACGATGGCCATGGAGAATTAAAACATAAATACAATGTTCATGCTCCAAAAACCAAAATGACGAGGTGTAGGCTGTGGAAGACATAAAGACGATGGGCATGGCAGAGGGAACAGTCCTAACGAGCTCGGGTATCCATCCCCCTACCTCGATCGCGCCAAAATCACCGCTACGGGCGCATGCAAGCCGAGGTAGCCACGCCACTCTCTCGCGCCCACCCATCTCCACGTGCCGCGGATCATCTCAAAGTTGACATCACCGCGCTCCACGCGTCACGAGCATTCCGTTGACCCCTCTCACGCCTCCGTCCGCGACCCGAGACGGCCGCGCCACCAAGAGAGGGGGAGAGAGCTTCGCGTGAGAGAGAGAGAGGGTGAGAGAGAGAAAGAGAAAGATGGGGACAGAGAGGGGTCGACGGTGGGATTAAAAAAATTGTTTTATTATTTTTTTTATTTTTAACTTCAAATTGTCATTTAACCCTCAAAGAAGCATAATTGTTAATATGCCCAATAAATTTCTTAAAAACTTTTAATAAATGGGCTAAAATGTTAGAAAAAGCCCATTAAATCTCTAAAAATCTTCTAAATTCACGGATTAAAATATAATTTAATACCGGGAAAGATTTGTTAAAGAACGAGTTTTACACTTGACAAGTGGGGTTTGACAGCACTTGCTAGGCCGTAAAACTCTCTAAATGAGCTAAGCAGCCTTAATGGGTCAACCTCTGGCGTATCGAGAGCCTGGCCGTGTTTATTGTGTTTTTGAGAGGAGGGAAAATCCCCTCTGCACACAAAACAAAAAGCAAAAGAGGGGCATGATCACCTTGTCAATTGACAACACGTCAAAATAAACCAGTGAAGTGAAAGGGCCATTCCCTTTTCTAACATATAATGGAATTTCAAGTACTGGTCCACTCCACTATGAAAAGTTTATCGTAATATCAATTTTTTTCTGAATCTCAAAGGATAAGGATATTTATATTTTTGGACATTTTAATGTACACATATGATTCGCATGGAAAATACTTGCTGCACAGTTTGGCGTATAGCTGGTGGCAAAGTGTCCAACAATTCGGAGTTCATATTCATATCTGATTATCCATCCCTTCTGTTTCACTAGTACAACTTAAACTTTTGCATAATCAGATCTTCGAATCAACAACTAGAATTTTTAGATACAGTAAAATTTTTATCACTTTCACAGGAGGAATTCATATAAGTTAAAATCTTTTATCTCCAATTTTTTAATGACTATGGTTCACGTGCTAATAACCATGGCAATGATAAAATGGGAAACCAGTAATATAGATAAAAAGAAGATCATGCAACCTAATCCTCACAATGACAAATACTTGTGCTAATACACAATCTTTGGTTTTCTAATTTGTCTTAGTTTCTCATTCTCTTGTGTAATTTGTCATCTCGTAACTATTAGTTAATTACAAAAAAAAATTATAACAACTCTACATAAAGATGTTTTGAAATGCTAGTTTTAATTTTTTGTATCATAAGTTTCTTGATTTTATTATAGTTTCAAGAGAATAATGTGAAATACTCTTCTATTTTATTGTAAATTAAACTCTGTTTCATTTTTTATTTTTTATAAGTTGGAGATTCAAGATGGCATGATGGAATGTCTAACATCCATATTGATAGAGATGTAACCTAATTCTCACAATGATATCAACTAAAGCTTATAGCTAGTATCTTTTAGTTTTTAAACTATAAAAAAATAGTATAGCTGTCTTTGGACATGCTGGATTAGACTTTAAATTTTGTTTCTAGACTTGTATTTAAGTTGCGTGGGTTGTAATTTGAATCTTATACTTTAAGTAAATGTTTACTAAAGTGGCCTTTTGGTATAGTATGTGGATGTGGATGTGTATTTTGTGTAGAATGTGCTTTCAAGAAAATATTTGAATGTATATGTCGATTTCTTTTGGTATAACATATGGATGTGTATCTTGCAAAGATCAATAATGAATTTACAAAATAGTGATAAAAGTGACCTTAAATGAATGTTGAATATAATTATGGATTTTATTTATAAAAACAAATATGTAACTGTGTATATTGCAAGAATTCATGAAACATGTGAATATATATGTTGTAGGTGACAAATATGAATATGTAGGTATTAGGCAATAAAGGAAAAAAATAGGTTGGAAGAAAAGCCGACGGTTTTCAAACAGTCGGGAATGATATTTTTGATAAAAGAATAAAAAAAGAATGACCGACGGTTTTCATAAAATGACGGTTTAAAAATCGTCGTCTAAAGAATAGTCGACGCTATGTTAGTCGATGGTAAAAAGACGACGATTAGACCGTCGTCTACCCTTTAGCAGATGGCAAACAGTCGGCTGTTTAAGAAGCGCCGACGATTTTAACCGTCGGTAGTAACCCACTTTGTACGGGTGTTGGGCGTGTCTACACTGAGTAGCAAAAAGGGTGGGGTTCTGCTCAGATGACTTTGTTGTTCTGAGTGATACGTACATTGGATGATAAGGGAGGTCGATCTAGGGATAGAGTGTCGTTCCGTCGGCCGGTTGCCGTCGCTGATGCCTTGCAACTTGTTGCTAGTCGTTGCCGCCGTCAGAAGAGGGCAAATGGGATTTAATTAAGGACATAAGGTCAGGGTATTTTTGATAGAGAATTATAACGGTGGGTAAAAGATGGTATATTCTTTAAAATATTTTTTTTAAAGGATGATTTATAACTCGATGGACATTTTCATAAGGGTAAGAAGATTTTGGTGACCTATTAATAAATATTTATATTACAGAGACTTATGTCTAATACACCTTAGATTATAATAGGGGTCTAAAATTAAAAAACTCTTTTCTTTTTTAATGCGGGGGCCCTAAGTTCAGAATATTCATTCGGCAAAGGCAAAGTTGTCACGAAATGTACATATAAAAGTCCCTATTTAGAGGAAGAGATCGTAAATGTTGAGAAATATTGAACTCTCTCGGGGGACAGGCTCTATAATTAAAAGCACAACTAAGTTGCTCGGGCAAAAATGACAGTCATGGTGTGCAATCACTCCATTCATGCAGAACGATCAATAAAATTCAAGAAAAAAAAGAATAATTAAAAACTTCGAATGGGTGGAAGGTTGTCAACCTGATATACCGTCGTCCATTCTTTTCTTTTGATTTTTTTTTTGAAATTTGATAGTCATGTGATTTAACGACATGTACCATGGGTGAGATCCGGGTTAGATATATATATATATATATATTCTAAAGAAGAAAACCCGCTGCACAGTACTAGAGATGCGCAATCGGTCACTTTGGTAACGGATTAAGGTAGGTTAGAGTGAGTTAACCGGGGTCGGGTGATTTATTCTCTGCTTAATATTTTTTTCTTTAACCCGAGTCGGATAGGGTTAAAGTGGATTAACACGTTCCATTTAAATGGGTGGAATGAGTTACTTCACCCGGATTAGGACCATTTGATAACGGGTTGGGTTAAGGGCAGGTGGGCCACCCCGAGTAGGTCACCCGTCCTTAACCCAACCCGTTACCAAAGTGGCCCTCAGTAATTAAGTGTTACCCACAAAATAGAAAAATGCAATCACTCCATCCATTCTTTTCTTGCAAACTTTACGTTTTCTTGCAGGCGGAGTCATCATGTGTCCGAGGTGTGTCACCTTGGGTGAGCGGGAAGCAGATATAAGCATATATATATATATATATATATATAGCCTTTCTAGTCTTTTATTTCTGGTCTCACCTTTTCTTAGTGATTATAAGGTAGCCTATTTTAGTAGTCCACTTTCTCTTAGTGACTATGGTAGTTTCCTTTCTAACCTTCTTTTACTTTTTAGCTTCCTTTATAGGCTTTTATTTATTGTTTGGAATCACGTACCAACAGGGATCGTCACTATTAGTTCAGAGCTCTTCGGTGTGCCCGTGCAAAAGCCGTTGTTAGCCGAGGAAGGCGTTGTTAGTCGTGTGCACCTTGCCTTGTGTCTCCTAATACCGGTCATGCGATAATACCGGTCATGCAAGAAATGGCTTCAAGGAATAGATAAAAGTGTCTTGTTAAGGTCCACGATTGACGAGTTACTGACTTCCGAATCGAACGTCTACTTTTGAGTTTTTTCACAATCGATAGACTTATGAATAAATTAGACTATCTTGATCTTAAGATTAGAAAATATCATAGAAAGAAAGTAAAGATAGAATTTATATATGTATATATATATAGATATATATATATATATATATATTCTAAAAAAGAAAACCCGCTGCAGGGTACTAGAGATGTGCAATCACTCGGTAATTAAATTTTACCCACAAAATAGAAAAATGCAATCACTCCATCCATTCTTTTCTTGGGAACTTTACATTTTTCTTGCGGGCGGAGTCATCATGGCCCTATTTGACAAATGGGTTGTCCGCCGGTTAGCCGACACCGGCTAACCGGTGGGCCCCGCCTCCTCTCGCCCTCCCCCTCACACAAATCGGCTAACCGAACCCGCGTATCTTAATCGACCCTTCGGGGTCGATTAAGGCACCCCCTTACCCCGATGTCAAAGCAGCCCCATGTGTCCGAGGTGTGTCACCTGGGTGAGCAGGAAGCAGATGTTGCATATATATATATATATATATATATATATATATATATATATATATATATTGTATCAAACTCTCAGCTAGCTGATGGCTAACCTATAACATTTTCTGTACCCTCTTTCAGCCTCGATCAAAGAGCAAGTGCTTAATTCCATATATATCAACAGTCACTAGTTCATGGATTATAATATTCTTCCAAAGTTGTACATAATAATATACATGTAGCAGAAGCATCCGGATTATGATCAGACCCTCTGCATAAATAAATCAACGAATCACCAATGACAAAACTTATGCGTTCCGACCAGGGAAGGGGGGGGGGGGGGGGGTTGTTGGCGCGCATGCAGGGCCGAAGACTGCACCTGCATGGCTGCATGCCCCCACGCCCGCTCTTCGCCTCTCCACAGCAGCACCAGGTCGGGAAGCAACACAGCTAGAGGCTGTTGCGGTACCAGAGGACCCCCTTGGACTTGGCCCCCTCGTCCGGCTCCACGTATATGCACTCCTTCGTCTCCCTCCACACCGCCTCGATGATGGGCGTCCCGTCGAAGCGGTAGTAGTCTCCGAGCACGCTCTTGACGGCCGCCGTCGCCTCCAGGGCGTGGTAGTGCGGGAACGACGAGAAGATGTGGTGCACGACGTGGGTGTTGCCGACGTGGTGGATGACACCGTTGAGGAGGCCGTAGTCCCTGTCCACCGTCGCCAGCGCCCCGCGCAGCCACTCCCACTCCGACGAGTCGAAGTGCGGCAGCGACAGGTGGGTGTGTTGCAGGTACGTCAAGAGCACCACCAGCCCGTTCAGGACCATCAGCGGCGCGCCGTACACCCGCGCCAGCCACCCCCACGAGTGGGCGACGGCGAGCCGGGTGAGGACGTACCCCATGCCGAGGAAGCCGGCGTCGGAGAGGAAGATCTCCGCTCGGTTGCGGTCCGAGTAGAGGGGGCTGTTGGGGTCGAAGTGGGATGCCCAGCGCGGGTAGTGGCGCCCCGAGATGTTGAAGGCGAGGTACGCCGGCCAGCCGAGGGTGAAGCAGGCGAGGAGGTAGAGGAAGCGGCCGAGGGGGTTGGTGAGGAGGAGCTCGAGGAGGCGGGGCAGGGTGGCCCGGGTCTTGGGGACGTACACCTCGTCGGTCTCCAAGCTGCCGGTGTTGGCGTGGTGCCGCCGGTGGCTGTGCTTAAACGAGAAGTAGGGGACGAGGAGGGAGGAGTGCAGGACAAAGCCGACGGCGTCGTTGAGAAGGCGGCAGTCGGATAATGCCTGGTGGCCGCACTCGTGGGCGAGGACCCAGACGCCGGTGAAGACGCTGCCCTGGGCGGCCCAGTAGAGTGGCCAAGCGAGGAGACGGAGAGGGGCGGGAAGGACCGGGATACAGACGACGGCGAGGTAGAATAGGGCGGAGACGGCGAGGAGGTCGCGGGCGACGTAGGAGAAGGAGCGGATGAGGGAGCGCTGGAAGCAGTGAGGGGGGATGGCCTTCCTGATGTCGGCCAAGGTGAAGGGTGGTTTCTCCGACGGCACCCGGTGGCAGTAGTTGCATGGGTCGTCGGACTTATTCTCATGGACGGTCATCAGGCCGCCGGCGCCCATTGGCAACGCTACCTGCTAATCACTACTGCTGATCTTCTCTCTCTCTCAAACTCTTCCTCCTCAATGCATGTACTGCAATGATATTGTGCAGCTCTCTCTCTATCTGTCTCTCTCTCTCAAACTCTTTCTTCTTGTGCAGTGTGTCTGATATATATGATATGATCTACTGCGGGGTTGTGGTCTGGGCTGGGTACGCGTATTTATAGCCACTGGGCAGCGGGGAGGTCGATCACCTTGATTTTTGAATTCCGACCCCCGGATTGTGGTAAGAAATGGTGGCTGTAATGAGGAGGAAGGTCCGGTGGTCATCTTTTCAAAACACAAGCATGGTCACGGTCTGACTTAAAATTATATAACTATATATCCTAGAATTAAATAAGGATCGTTTTCAATTTATTGAACTTTAAATAATGTTTCACCAAGCATTCTGTATCACAAGGAAATTAAATTAATGTCCGCTCTTCTTGTGAATCCTACATGATGTACTGCAACGGTTCACTTGTTCTTTCGTTGCTGCATGAACTAGGTTAAGTCATCTTAAAGGTTATGAAGATAAAACTTGTTCTCTTAACATATATATCTTTTTGTCCAAGAAAGGAATTATAATTTTTCAATCTAAAAGAAAGAAAAACTTTTCTTAAGGAATAAAAATATTTTCAAAAATAAATAAAAATGTATTTGCTTATCATGTACGTCGTAGTACATATTTGAAAACGGCCCTGCAAAGATCAAGATGCTCCGGTAAGTCGAAGCACCTGCGGGGACACGGACGTCTTTGCTTACTTGAAATGCCGGCGATGAATGGGAGTCGGTATCCCCCGCCCGGCAGTCTCTCCAGTTTCCACCCGCCCGCCTTCCCTGAACTCGTCCCGGCCAAACAACACACAACGCACGCAGTGAGAAACATTGCGCCATCCCCCATGCCCAGCCACCCAACTCTGACCGTACGGTCAGTCAAAATCACAAGTAGAACGGGAGGAATATATGTTAAAAAATGTAGGCCTTTTTCTGATCAAGTAAAAAAAAAACCGTAGACTTAGGAATGTAAAAACCGGGCTCCACGGGAATTGATCGATGCTTGTCCAAGGTTTGCCAAATATAGATGGGACGGGTTGAATCATCTATTCCGTTCGGGATGATCGATACATACATGGGATATAATCGAAACGTTTTATATATTTAATATTTTATTTTAAATATAAAATATTTTATAAATAAGTTGATTATAAATGAAACCTAAGAACCGTCTAATCAACTAACCTATTCACTCTAATAAAATTTGCGATTCCACTTTCATGTATTAATTCACCTGAGGTGGCTCTTGACGCTCAATTAGTGGGGGTTGGATCAATCGCTCCCATGCTGTATCATCGTACGCATACGATGTGTCTCCACCCCCAATGACGAGGTCTTCATCTAAATTAATTTCATCATCACGTCCCGTTGCTGAGTCGTCACCACCCAAATACACATGGGTGTCATCTCCCTCCCCGACTGCCTCTTGTACAGCTGATGCGAGAAAAGTATTAGGCCGTGGTGTCTCGCCAGGTTCTTCAGCCTCCTCGTCCAATTCTGCCTCACCACGCTCGGTTGTGGCTCTTGCAACCCATGCTACCATAGGGTCATCATTGTCTCGCAAGTACACATCATCCGTTGGGTCGTAATCTCCCTCTCCTCTCCTTGTATCCATTTGTACATGCCGGACCTTTAGCCTCATGTTGTAATGAACATACACCATTTTGTCTAGCCTGCGGTGTGTTAGCCTATTCCTCAGCTTAGTATGCAAGAAGGAGAACGTCGACCAATTCCGCTCACACCCACTCGACGAGGATGTTTGCGATAGAACTCTCATTGCGATCTTCCTTAATACGGGTGCACTTGTGCCGCAATTTAGCCACCACTCAGCTGTGTTTAAGACAGATCACGTACAATATAATAATTAGATGTAAAAATTACTTCTCGAGACATAGAAGGTACATTGTGAAGGAACATTACCTGGGTCGAGTCTATCACGACTGGCCATGGCATTAGGTGTCGCAAATGAACCAATTCCCTCTCTAAATGTTTTCATCTGCATTATCAAAAAATATGAAGTGTATATTTCATTTAATATTGTCAATGTTAAAATATCCAAGTATACCTCATTCAACGCATCAGCAGCATCTGTTGGGGTGAAAGACAATCGGTCTACCACAATGTTGACCGATTCTATCAACGTATCGTCATAAGCAAGGGCCCGAGCATATTGGAAGGCCGGATGTAGATAGTACGCTGCAATCGTAAGCCAATGAATTACATATTAGTATCAACTGAAAATCACAGCTCATTGATTGGACGAGAATGTAAGTGTTTACCTGCCATGTGAAGATCGCGGCTCATTTGTCTGTCCCATCTGTCCTCCACAATCTCTAGAATTGTGGGTCCATATTTTTTGGACGTTGTAAGGATCTTCCGCTTGGCTGCTTCTATTTTGCTGTACACCAACTCCATGGTTGGTACTCTATCCCCATCCACGCATCGTAGAACCTCATACAGTGCCTCTATCAATGACACTAATACCTTCACTCGTTCCCAAAAATTCGAGGTGTTGACAATCCCCTCGACCTCCGCCCCTTCACGTGAAGCAGCAAAAGAGGAACTCAACCAGGTCTCACCTCTAAACATTTGCTTCAACCCATCCTTGTGCTTCAATAGGCTCTGCAATGCGATGTAGTTGGTGGTAAATCATGTGATGCCAGGCCTCAACAGTTCGCCGCCACAGTGCTCCCTCATCCATGCCAATACAAGTGTGTGGTTGTAGATATATTTCGTGATTTTTTGTGCCACCTCGACCACAGATTTTACCATACGAAGCTGCCCAATCTCCTTCAGCATCAGATCTACACAATGTGCTGCACAAGGGGTCCAGAAAATGTGTCGTTTTTTCTTCATTAGCTCCTCCCCAGCCTTCTTATAGTTCGACCCATTATCAGTCACCACTTGTACAATGTACTCCTCCCCAATTTCAGTCACCACTTGCTCCATCAATGACAAAATATATTGGTGACTGTGAATTTGACCAGACGCATCCACTGATTTGTGAAAGAATACATGTCTGTCACAATAAACAAGGAAGTTGATCAGGCTAGATTTTGTGGTACCTGACCATCCATCACACATCAGTGTCACTCCGTACTTTATTCATTTCTGCTTGAATGAGTCAATGTAACTCTTGATCTCAGCAACTTGTTCATCAAGGTATACGCCAGCCAATTCTCTCGCTGTAGGTGGTTGCACGTGTAGCCCAAGGACATGTGCTTCCTGAAACATTGGCTTGTAGCTAGTAAGGGCTATTGGCTGCATTGAAAGACAGACCCGCGTGGTGCCACCATTTTGCAACACCTGACCAAGTTTCCATTTAGGTCCCTTCTGGCCATACGCATCGTCCATCCTCGTTTGCTTGCCATGCTCTCGGGATAGTGCACCGGGCTCCACATCTTCAATGTTGATCGATTGTGTCCTTTTTCTTTGTGTCCCCGAGTCACCAGTCAATAAACTCATTATGCCTCGTTATTGTCGAGTCGTAGATGAACCACCACTCCCTGATGCTCCGGTCCTCGCGGCCTCGCGACTACGGACTATAGTCTCCTCGGGATGTCTTGACTCATCCCTGCTCTGACGTAATGTCTCACGAAGCTCTGCTTCGTATGGATCGTTCACAGTGACATACACATTAGCCTGCTCAGTACATGCTTGTTCGTCTTCGTCACTGGGTGTCCATGCACATTCCTCCTCGTTGCTGCCAATTGGGCGCCCGCTCACTGCCGCTTGATCCATTTTCTTCTTTTTTTCCTTTTCTTGCATCTCAGCTCTCTTCTCACGCAGGTGCCTAGCCATTACAAGTTTCACATCTCTAGGCACATGGGTACACCCAACAACCTCAGAGTATCCTGCCCCGGCTCCTCCTGTCAAATGCTTCTTCAACCGAGACACCCCTCATCCCCGGTGTTCTATTTTACAATAGTTACAACGCCAACACCTACGGTTGCCATCCAACAAAACTCCGTGTGACCACCCAATATCACTTGTTCGTTCCTTAGGAGCCATAGAGTGCTAAGGCCTAAAATTAAGAAATTCAAATTATGAAAATATATTATTTGTCATCTACAATTAACATTGAACATAATTTCATTATTTACATACCATGCAAGACTAAATTCAATATTTAATACATGTTAATATAATTTAGTTCAAAATAATATCATTATTTCTATAACAAACATATAAGGTTAATATTTATAATTAATACATATACATTAACTTACATGACATAATTAGATATTTAAAATATAACTAATTAGATATTTAAAATTACATCTCTAATTAAATTACATGACACATATAAATTATAAACATCTCTAAATAATTTACATTATATATATAAATTAACTTTAAAATTATTTAGAAAATAGTAAACACTAAATTTATATTTACATTAAAAATATATTCATACACATTATATTTTTACATTATGCAATTAAATTAACTAATATACATTATATATTTAAAAATATTTTACATCTACAACTAATAATGATATTAATATCATTACTTCTACAACATACAAGATTAAATTTAAAATTTAATACATCTAAATTAAATCTAATATTTAAACATGAATTGAATAACACATCAAAAAATAAATTTATATCTACAACATGAATTAAATATTATTTATATTAATTCTACAAAATGAATTAAATAATACATCAAATATATGATATTTATACAACATCAATTAAACAAAAATTATATTACTTATATAACATGAATTAAATAATATATTATTATTAATATTAAATAATATAATAAAATATTTTTCTATATTTTTTAATTTAAAAACTAAAAAAAATAAACACCCCCCCCCCCCCTCACCCTCACCGCCCCCCACCGGAGGTGGGGGCGGCAGTGCAGACGCCCCCCCCCTCACCCTCACCGCCCCCCACCTCCGTGCAGACGCCCCCCCCCCCCTCACCCTCACCGCCCCCCCTCCGTGCAGACGCCCCCCTCCCCTCACCGCCCCCCCCCCCCCCCCCCCCTCACCCTCACCGCCCCCCCTCCGTGCAGACGCCCCCCTCCCCTCACCGCCCCCCACCTCCGTGCAGACGCCCCCCCCCTCACCCTCACCGCCCCCCCTCCGTGCAGACGCCCCCCTCCCCTCACCCTCACCACCCCCCACCTCCTTGCAGACGCCCCCCCTCCGTGCAGACGCCCCCCCCTCCCCTCACCCTCACCGCCCCCCACCGGAGGTGCAGACACCCCCCCTCCGTGCAGACGCCCACCTCCCCTCACCGCCCCCCACCTCCGTGCAGACGCCCCCCCCCCCTCACCCTCACCCCCCCCTCCGTGCAGACGCCCCCCTCCCCTCACCCTCACCGCCCCCCACCTCCTTGCAGACGCCCCCCCTCTGTGCAGACGCCCCCCCTCCCCTCACCCTCACCGCCCCCCACCTCCGTGCAGACGCCCGCCCTCCGTGCAGACGCCCCCCGCCCCTCACCCTCACCGCCCCCCCTCCGTGCAGACGCCCCCCTCCCCTCACCCTCACCGCCCCCCACCTCCTTGCAGACGCCCCCCCTCCGTGCAGACGCCCCCCCTCCCCTCACCCTCACCGCCCCCCACCGGAGGTGCAGACGCCCCCCCCCCCTCTCCGCCCCCCACCGGCGGCGGTGCCAGTGCGATCGCCGGTCGTCACCCCCCCACCCCCCTCCTCACCCTAAAACAAAAAATTAGGGCACCTACCTCTGATCGCCGGTCGTCGCCGCCGCCCGGTGCCGTCCGCCGTCGTCCGCCGCCGCTCTGCACCGCCCACACCTGCCGGCCACCGCCTTCAAGCCGCTGCGGATGGCAGACCCGCCCGCACCCCGGCCCGCTATATGGGCGACCCGGCACGTACGCGTCGTCCCGCACGAACCACACCGGGCCCGCCTCGACCCGCTCCGGTACGCGGCGGGACGCACGGGACCGTGCGGTCCACTGCGTCCCGGCCACGACCCACAGCCCGTGCGACCCGGCGCCCACCTGGGTCGGGTAGGGTCGTGCGGGTCGGTGCGGGTCGGGCCGAGACGGCAAACCCTGGTTTAAACTCGACCATAATCGTCCGTCACGACACTACAACGGACCGTTGTCGATGGTTAATTATGACAGATTTTTCGTGACAATGCATTTTTAACGAGAGTATACAAACAAATATAAATCTAACAATACACGTGATAATATATTTGCCCAATAAGAATAGGTAATCTTTTCTGTAAAAAATAAATTAAGAGAGATATGTATGCAAAAAATCCTCCATTTAACAAGGGGTCTAGTAAACGTCTGCTTACATGAACAGTGAACATTAACCACAGTGAAAGATTGTTACGGTAGGGATACACGTGTAAATATTTCATGGTACTATTGCAAGATAATTTTTTGCGCAAATATATTTTTCATAAGAGCATATAAGCAAAAGATCTTTTTATGAAGAAGAGATTATAAAAATATTAAGAATAAGAATATTATAGCAAAAGATGTTGATCAAAGTCAACTTTAAGAAGGCCAAGGCGGCAAGTGCATCACCTGCTCAACAATTTTGCTTATAATAGCTACAGTTTTTATAGATAGATACACGTGATAATATATTTGCTTGTCATTGCAGTTGGTTATCCAATGTATGTCATGATTTGTGTTACACTTGATTTATCTCGGACAATCAATGTGATTGGTAGGTATACGGTAGATCTAGGAGTGTCAATGGATCCTTCGGATCCGAAAGTCTGATCCAATCCGGATCCGAAATTTCGATCCGAAAATACTTATTTGATTCCCAGAATAGTATTCAGGGCGGAGCTGTTTTGATCCGAAATCCCGGATTTCGGATCAGTCTCGGGGCGCCATAAAGTACCTCTCCTTTCGGGGCGACCGGGCGAGCAACCCCACTGGCTGGCCACTCCATCCATCAACGGCGCTTCGTGTCGCGGCCTCTCTCCTAGGGTTTGCTCGCGTCTTCCGCAACGCTGTGGCGACCGGCCACCAGTGGCATCTCACAACGACGATCGGGTACCTGCTTTCCTTTGGCTGCTCACGACGGCGACGACCTCACTTGTGGCGGCGACGGCACCTCGCTCTCCTTCGGCTGCTCACGACGGCGACGACCTCGCTTTCCTCCTAATCTGCATGCTATGCACACAAACTGATATGCAATATATTGACAACTGGGCAGTGAGTCATATGACAAAACACCGTGTATAGCTGTTGGGCCCATGTTTAGGTTCTGATGTATTGTAGTTGATAAAATATTAGAAAGAATCCATTCCTCATCTATGTGGGAAACATGCCTTGAATGGCTCTGTTACAGGTATCAGGACCCTATGCACATATGCACCGACGCACACAAAATCCCAAACTAATAACTCAACGAAACTGTGAGCCAGAAGCGGGCAGCTGTTACATGATTTTGTCTAATAATCTCAATCACCTTTAGGCAGTTACTATGTTTAGTCTTTTTATCAAATTTGATGGTTTGCTTCCTTCCAAAAACCCACAGCTGAGCATGGACCACGTTTCATGTATTGCAAACAATCAATTAAAGGCCTGTATAACTTTTCCATTTAAACTCAAATGGACCAAGAGACTCCTCCAATCTTGTAAGGTGAATTAGATATGGAAAGTGAGGTAACAACTGTTTCTGGGAAAGACCCATGAACCAGCAACTTGAATCTTTGGAAGATCCTTTCTGATCCATCCTTAGTTAATATCTTTATGGATACTGCTCCTAACAACAAGTGTTTTGTTGTGATGTGTTCCAATAATTTTGGCATTTGTCTGTTGGCAGCAAAAAATTTATGGTACAGTAGATATGAAGTTAAATTTTCTTACATATGCATATGTTGTTCATCTGTATACATGCAAGCTTAGAAAATTGACATATAATTGAGATGCACATAGGGCTACATTTGTACAACATTGTAAGTAGACTGCATAGCATGGTTTTCTGGCAAATTCTCCAGATTATAACTTCTTTTTATGTGCTTTTATTAATGCATAGTCAGTACTGTGGCTTGAATTTACCCTTCTCGAGTTTGTTACTTTGTATTTTTTATGTTGCTGACTATTGACTGATTAGTACCAGATCAATCTTTTTCTTTTTTGTTGTTTTGTCGATGGGATCCATTGAACTGGTAAAATGATAAGGACTACAGAAGAGTGATATCCCAAGTTTAGGATATCCCAAGTTTAGGACTATATATATATAGCTGAAAGTCCACTTTGGGGTCAGTAGAAAGTTTTTGGACTATGCTGGACGACCAAAATTGAGTATTGTGGTAGATTCCCCCGCAAGTTTATGCAATATTTTGGATGTCTGTGTACACGCAGGGAGCAGAAGATCCTTCTTCCGAAGATCATTAAATTGCGTGTGGAATTTTATGTCAAAAAGCCATCTTTGTCTCTTTTTTCCCTGTATCTTGGAATTTTATTGGTTTATGATTGTTTTTGTTCATTTGTCAAATACTAACAATGGTTGTTATTGTTGTCAGAAAGCTTATATACATGAATAAATGCTCCTTTTGAGGTATTAATTAAATTGCGTACACATGTTCTTTTGGCAGGCAAAACCACTTCTTCGGCAAGGTGAGAATCTCTGACAATATTTTAGACTTAACGTGAGGGTCTTCCCTCTTTGTCCCCTACCCATGCTTACATTTTTAGTTCGTTCTTTAATTTTCCTGCATTCCGTTTTTGGTGATGTTTGAAAGAGTGTTTTAAGATAATTGTGCACCTAATTGCAGGTATGGAGTTATTCTTGAGAATTTTCAGAAATAAGATCCATCTTTGATGAGGAGGATTAAAGGTTGCATCGTGGACTCAGCTCCTGTTGTTGCCCCCGACCCTCAGGTAAATACTGACCTCTCTATAGGGGTGTCAATGAATAGTCGGGATCCGAAAACCTGACTCAAATTCAAAGCTTTTTTTGGGTTCGGATCGGAGTTTTGCCCCGAACCATCATATTCACGCGATCGAGCAGGCTGGTAAGGACCCATCTGAAGAACATCTGTTTGGTTTGTATTGTTTTTCTTAAACAGATCATGTCTAATCTTAGATCTACTTAAACAGGTGTTGGCAGAGCAAATGTTTTGCATATCTCTTGGAGGAAAGCAATGCTGAAATGCTTTGTGAGGACTAATTTTCTCTGCAGGAAGTGATTAATTTGGGCCATCAAAATTCCACTGCAGTTTTTCTTGCCTTTAATGCAGTTTTCTTTAAATGCATATGTGATGCTTGATTTTCTTTTAAGTTGTGCACTCTGCTTCACACTTCCACTGTATAATCCTAGCATTGGCCATGACCATGAATGTTACCTCAACTTTTCAATATAATTGACACTGGAACTTATTGATGAATTAGGTGGTCTATCCATATCTTGCTTAGATGGATAGCTATTTGTTATTGAAGAATTAGATGGTCAATCCAAACTTCTCATCTTTAATATTGCCTATATAAGACCGTATTAATAGAGGACGCTCTTCATCTTTGTTCACTCCATTGAAAGCTTCCTTCTTTTAGGTCTGGGCTTCAGGTTTCTCTGCTGCATTTTTTGAAAAAGCAGAGTGTTGCAACAAAAGGAATGCGGAAGATGAATGACTCAAGTGTGGATACATTGTTTGATAGTGCTATCGTGGAGCCCAAACCTGCAGTAGCTGAAACAGCTTTGTTGACATGTTTAGAGAAGTTCTTTGAGGTGGTCCTTAATCTTCCCTCTGTGAATAGGTAAGCAAATTCATTTCCAGTGCCTTATCCCTAATTAAAAGTTTCCAGTTCACAGTTTGAGTGTCTGATTCCCTCTGATATACCTGCCGTCTGATTATTGTTGGACATCTCTCTATAACTTAAGGAAGCAAAATGCATATTTTTTAAGCAAAAGTTTATGCCATTTCAGAATTTCAGAATTAGGCAGAAGAGTCGTGTGATATTTTGATGGATATAAATATTCATTCCTTCTGTGTGTCAGCCAAATTATGCCTCCAGCTCTTTCTGTAACATTTTGTAGTGTCAGCCAAATTCCAGATTTCCAGTTAACATGATGTGAGAGAGAAGGAAAAATAAAAGATTGACTGAGGATAAGGAGTTGGGCACCTGTCTATTTTGGGTGACCAAGTTATTTTTATGATGACCTCATGGAAGCTTCTCAAAAGGTAATGGAGTCATTTTCCTGCAAAATGCCATTCCAAGCCGGTGAAGCTCATGTGATGCAGTTGTAACATTAGTTTTCATGTGTTATTAGTTCAAAGTCATTAACTTTGTTCACATGTTTTGTTTAATTAAGAAATCTTTTTTTCAAAGCCTGTCTTCAATATTTCATCTTCAATATTTTAGGTTTTCATTTTATTTAGTGATGGCTCATTCTACCTCTTTTATCCAGTTGTTCCCTTTGGAAGGTACTTGATATTTTGATAATTTTGTTTCAGTTGGCATTGCCTTTTTCAGTTGGCATTTCTCTTTTAATTTTAAGGTTGAGGACAAAACAAAAGTTGATGGGAGAGTGGAGAATGATATGCTATTTTTTTGTTTGTCAATTGCAGGAGAATGCACCACTCCATGATAGGGCTGCACCACAACGGAGCTCAGGAAGTAGACCCATTATGGGTGTCCACTCCATCTGGGCATACTCTCTGTTAATCTGAAAAAAAATTACAACTTACCTGTCTGTAAACTTGTAACATATTGTTATACTTCCTTCAATAAGAAAGAAATATTTGAGTATTTAGATCTGAAAATTTATTCAGTTAGCATATGAATTTAGGTGCAATATGGTGCTTAGTATGTAGATCCAAAAAGTCAGATCCGAATCCAACCGTTAGCATGAGTTTAGGTATGGTGCTTAGAATGTAAACTATTCGGATTCCAAAAATTCAGATCTAATTTTCAGATTCCATTAATCATTACCCATTAAAGATTTATACGAGGTCATCATAAAAATTTAAATTCAGATTCCCTTAATCATTTCGAATCCAACAGTTAGCAGATCCGAATCCAATAGGATTCCGAAAATTCAGATCCGAAATCAATATCAACAGATTTAGATTCCCGTAATCATTACCCATTAAGGATTTATATAATTAGATTTCAGGTTAGATCCGAATCCGGAAAGTTAAATTCGGATTCGGATCAGATCCAGATTTAAAACATTGTTTAATTTCGGATTCAGATTATATTTGGATCCGCTATTATCGGATCCGGATCCGGATCATAAAAGATCCGACCCGGATCCGACCAACTTACACCCCTAGGTAGATCGAGGAAAAGAACATTGGAAGACCGAAGTGACTTCACAATCTATGAAGACCGATTCAGATGTTAGTTGTTACAAAAGAGCACCGATAATGATGTAATTAAGTTAGTTTTATTAACTCTGATTATGTAGGAGATAGGAGATCTATTATAGGATATGTCAAAACTCTGAGTGAAACTCCTATCAGTCTGAAGGCGATGTTATAGGACATCATGGCATTATCTTGAGCTAGAATGTTTAGAACACATACATTTAGAAGGTTGGTCCCATTATCATAATTATATTATGATCCAACTTTCATTAGACATATTCAAGGATTTCATCACATCAAGCGACAATATACATAAATAAATAAGACATAATAAAAAAATATCATAAATTTAATTAATTCAAATGAGCATGTACATAAAATGACGATATCACTTCATAAGTGATTGACTTGCACGGTATACACTTCTTTTAATGACAACGATGACGATGACTTGAGGTAGTTGGCTTGAGGTGCGGGCCATCAGCCACAACAGTAGATGGCAGGCTGCGGAGCAACGTGGGTACTATAGGACGGTAACACTCCATGACTTCGTCAGTGGAAGCTTGGATGGCCAATTAGTAGGTCTCCCAAGAGAAAAGACTCAGAGGCCCGTACTTGATCGACATAAGTTTGAGTGGCTGATGCATGGATCTTCATAGAAGAGAGACCCAGCAGGAGGTGTTGGATGACATTGATGAGTGCGGGCAGAAAACCTCCCCCCGTTGCGCATTTGGGGCGGGGGTTGAGTCATCATCGCCAGCTAGAGGCTGATGCACTTCACCATCTGCAGTTGGAGGCAGGGGTGCTTCACTTCCGATGACGCTGGGAGTGGCCGTGTGTATCAAACCAAGATCTGAATACTGAAAATTACTCGATACCATTCGAATCCTGACCTGGCACCCACGAGCCGAAAGGCTCGGAAGGGTTAATTGGTTTGTGGAGATACATTAAAATTTAAAATAATACAGGAAATAACTAATGAATTAACTATTTAAATAACAGGAAATAAATTACATTTTCAATTAATAAAGCAACTACAGAGTCCAGTCCATAAAGTACAGTCTATAGAGAAAGAAAACGTACTCAAGCACCGGGTACACCCTCGGCTCTAGCAAGCTAGCTAGCAACTATGAACCTCAGCGCTGCACCTCCGAACCTCAAGGAGGAATCGTAACACCTGAAAAGAAAGGGGTGAGCCTCATCTCATTGGCTCAATAGAGGTCTCGTGAATCCCCACCACGAAACAACGGTAGTAAACAACAGCGATAATAATAATAACAATAACAACAGTAACAGTAGCAAGCGTAACAACAACGGAAACAGAAGGAGGCGGTGGAAACATAGCTCTCTAAGCTACTCCTAACGACATGGAAAGGAAACCCCAATCTCACAGTCGGGATTGCCGAACCACCGGCAAAACCACGGCTACGCTACTAAAGGGAAAGGAACCACGGCACTCCTGTCGTGCAGGCCTGTCCTCGCCAACAAAGGCCACAGCCCAAACCACGCGATCCGAGGGTAAGGTCATGATCTCACTGTCGTGAACAAGACTCTGGCTACGGGTGGAAACCTCGATCTGAACATCGAGAAAAATGAACAGAAATCACCCGAAGAACCATGAAGAAACTCATCTTCCGTGACAAGAGAACTGCCCACTAGAAGCAATGTCGGATGCATCCATCAATGAATTAGTCCGCAGCCTCAGGTGTCTCCCTACTCGTCCCATGCAGAAATTGAGACATCGTACACAAGTATCCATAGAACAAGGACTAGTCGGGGTCACGCTCGTCAGCACGGGTCCACTGCCCCCAACTACGTGTGCACACACAGACTATCTACTCTAGGTCAAGTCCTCTAGTCGATTTTCCCCGCAGTCAAACTCAAGCTGCAAAGGTAAGGGGCCCTACGGTAACCAGCTTAAAAATCGTCTATTGTGGTAAAGCCTCCACCACCCCCCAGTGTGTAAGCAACTGCGTGCCCAGATCAGCTCCATCTACTGGGAGGGTCACTCGAGGTAGAAGCTTTCGGTAGAAGAAACACTGAAGTACTCATGGGCTACGCACACATCCGTCGTAAGTATCACAGAACACAGGGTGGCACGGTGCCACTAGACTCAGGATGACTATCTAGACTCGCTAATCCAACGGCCATAGAGTCACGCGACTCATCCCAAGGACGTTGTACCATATGGCACCATGCCATCAAATTGTCCTAATCCAAGAGTCAGAAACCACGGTCAAAAGGACTCTTAAGGCGGCTCTCAACCATCGTGTCCATTCCCTCTCTGAGGGAGACTAGAAAGCCCCCATCCCCTGGCTAGGTCACTAGACTATCGGTCACTAGCCATACGCATGGCCCACAAGGAAATCGCTTTCGAGGAAACTCACACAATGTGGGGACAGCCCTCCGTATGTATACGAGTACACGATGACTCAAACTAGCAAAACAAGGAAGCTCAGAACACACGGGATCATGACCTGGACCCTCAAAATCTCACGGGCACGTTAAACGAGATGACATGATTTTTCTAGACACCCAAAAATACGAACTCAGTCCCCACGAGGTGTCCAGGAGATCCACGGAGTAAAAGGTTGACCAATGGGTCTCAACCGGGTCGATCAACGGCCAAAAGGGCGAAGAACACTGCACTTCGGTTGACCAAACCCTAGGATCAATCGACCTACAGTAGACTGGTCGATTGACCAACCCCTTGGGTCGGTCGACTGGCCCTTGGTTCGATCGACCGGCCCTTTAGGGTCGGTCGACCATTCAAGCACGGTCGCTACCCGTGGCAAATCTTGATCGGTCGATCGAAATCTCCCATCGGTCAACTGAAACTGGCAAAAACCCTGCATAACCCCATTCGAGGGGTTCCAAACCACGCTCCACTCGACCCCGATCGAGAGGGAAAGCATCGGGGACCTCGCCCTGGCTCCCAAACCACCAAATGCAAGTAAATAAACAAGAAAACACCACCCGATCAGGTGGAAATCATCATTGGCCCTAAACATGGAAAAATCATCCCGACATGAATGAAAACCCACTCTCTGCCTCGCCTCGGGCTACAAATCGTAGGAAAATGGAAAGTAAGGGCCAATGATCCATCCCCCTATCTCTCACGATGAGATCCCACGTCGAGTATGCTGATTCCACGTGAAAACGTGCCTCGAACCAACGCCGGCTTGACGAACTCGCGAACGAGCTCCACCGCGCCACCACCGCATTTCTCACTCCATCCTCGCCGATCGTCGACCCACATGCCTCGCCGCATTGCTCACGCCATCCTCCATCATCTGCCCAGAGAAGGGAGGGTGAGAGGGAGAGAAACGAGAGGAGAGACAGAGAGAATGAGAGAATGAGGAGAGAGGGGGTGAAGTGTTATATTTGTAGGAATTGTTTTGCTATTTAAAAAATCAAAAATATAGAAAAAATAGGAAAAAAATCATCCCCAAGATCCGTGGAAAACGCACAACGCTCCTGCAATGTCCCGGAGCTCGAAAACATAATGGTTCACCCTACACGGAGATCCGAAGGCCCGATAGCCAAAAATCTGATTTAATTACAAAACGCAATCTGAGACCCATGGAAATTCTCTGAAACCCATGGATTCTTGATCCAAAAATCATGGGTGTTACAGTCCTTTCCTTCTTACAAAAATGTCATCCTTGAAATTTGAAGGATCAACTATCTTACATGTGAAGAGCAACTCATTCAGCTGGCAACGCTCCCAGAGCTCCAGCTAAAATCTCAATTGTCACGAGAACACCTCTCCTGAGGAACACAGGTAGACTATTACCACGAATAGAAAGATCTCCCTCCACATTCACCATCCGCATGGATTCCAAAGCGAGCATTGCATACAAAAAGGATACAAGTCTGACATCACCTTAGCTACAACGGGACTCCAACCATGGCATCATCACCACCATCTCACACACCGAGGAGACGCGACCCTTGCCACGAAATCCTGGCACCAATCACACGCTCTTCACAAGGGATGTCCATTCCTGAGCCTCAATCAATTCACATAGTCATCTCAACTAACTGCCACATTTGCATCGGCTCCACGCCACGAACTCTCTCATATCTAGTGAGCTGAACGCCAAAAACACCACTAGACCAACTCCGGTCCCAACAAAAACCTCTTATTAACCCAGATCCAATCCGGGGAAAGGTATATCATAATCTGCCACCTAAGGCCTCGCCTACAAACGGCTCTCTCCATCCTCAGTTCACCTCAGTTGGCATCTTCTGGTTGTGAAAATCCATCCGCTAGCCACCAGTTACTCGTTAACGGAATAATCCTTACTCTCTCAACTTTCCTCTTTTCTACTCCTTCACCAGGCACAATAAGCTCATTCCAAATCTCGACGGCCCATTTGTTGACTCTAACACAGACCATTAGCACTTCTCGAGTCGGTCCTCTCTTGGACAATGCATCTGATCTGATCCTCATGCCAACTCTACCCTCTTAGGGGAGCATGGCAAAATCAAACGACAAGACTCTACAATCCTCGGTCTACATCAACTCTAGACTCAGACTTACAGGAATTCCTCCCACGCTGGCCACAAGACCAAGGCTCTCATTCGACGACATCCCTCCTGGGACCTCTGTACTCGGGCATCGTTCATTACATAGTCTCATCAAAACCTACAACTCCATTATTCCAAATGGGCACTTGCCAACCCCGGCTTCGCTCTCACCACAAAGCCACGAAACACAACCTTAACAATCTACATCAGATATCTCCAAGACAGACAAGTGTCATCCTCTACCATAGCAACCTGGTCGACGACACCGTGACCAATATACACGGATCCCTAGACATCACAGATCCTTGCCCCAACTGGGTCCTTCTTACAACATTCCGAAACTCTGGGACTCAACTGGGCCTCTTTCACTTGACATCACAGCCGACCACTCGGCTAGCCTCATAAATCGCTTACAGCTACCAACTGGGACCCACATATCCTTTCTCTGTATTCACTTTTCTAGATCCCAATTCTATCCCGAGGACACTACTTCCAACACAAGTCCAGCACCTAGCTTACCGACTCCGATCATCGCGTCCTCATCCTCTATCAGGTTATTTCCTTTACAACCCCCAACTGGGTCCACCACCAAACACCTGGCATCACTTCCATCGGATGAATAGGGTACTCATCTGGCACACTTGCCGTCATATTTTTTCAACTATTTATTCCGCCAATGCTATAGACCACAGTGCCTCGAGCAATGGCACGACAACCGACATGGCTCACCCTGTTGGGACGCTAATGGGTGATCTAGAGGGGGGTGAATAGATCAATCACCCGTTAAAAAATTACTGCAGTAGAATCAAATGCGGAATGAAAACTTCTACTGAACAGATAGTGGGCACAATGCGAATGCCACCCAGAACAGATGAAGAACCGTCCTAAGCATACATCTACTGTGCGAAGATAGATATATAGAAGCTAGGCAAACCACAAAACAATCACACAGTAGACAAAGGCTTTTAGGTGGTTCGGTCCTCCAGACCTACATCCACCCCACACTCAACCCGAGTGTGGTTTACTGCTGACTCACAGCTTGAATAGCTGGGCATCACAGCTTGCCTTACAACCGCTGGGCAACACAGCTTGCCGTCCGAGGAATCCTCCTCGCCCCGCTGAGCAACACAGCTTGCTGTCCAGTGGAATCCTCCACTGCAAACCGCTGGGCAATACAGCTTAGCCGTCCAGAGGCAGCACCTCTGCAATCCGCTGACTAACAGCTTGAAGAAGATGTAAAAATAGAAAACAGAAAATGGAAATAAACAGCAATCTGAAAGCTGTAAACAATGAAGCACGATGTGGCTCTTAAAGAGCTGGATGGCCTGGATTTGATCCACGGTCCATCAAGAACAAATCTCCCTCGATCTCACTCTCTTTCTTCACTCTCTCTCTTCTTCTTCTTCACACTCTGCTCGAGCTCTCTATCTCTTTCTCCTTCTTCTTTCTCTTCTTCTTCTTCACACTTCTTTCACTCTCTACTCTTCTCTTCTTTTCTTCTGCTGGATCGTGGAAGCTCTCTCTCCTTTTTCTCTTATTCTCGATCGAAGGGCTTTCTGCTCTTCAGGCTTCTGCTTCGATCAACCTCCATCTGAAGACGAAGGCTCTATTATATACCAGCAGCAGCAGCAGCAGCCGGGCGCGTGTGGCTTCCACAGTTCCCGCCCTAAGAATTCGGACCACGTGGCAGCATCCAGCAGGCTGTCAGTACACGTGTCCTCATCTGGGCACTCTCCTTATCCTCGGATCACGTGCCCAGCACCAGTACGCTCAGCAACTGGAGTTAGATGGCGTCAACCCACTTGCTCCAAGGAGTTGACGCAGCCTTCAGAGATACTTTATCAGCAAAGCTCAAGTCTGCTGCGTTGACACTTCCAACCCGCAGCGTTGACGCATCAGAGTAATCCAGAGGCTTCTTTCTTGATTGTTTGAACTACAGCGTCCACGCCACTTGATCAAGGTGTTGACGCATTGGTGTCCAGTGATCAATGTCTTCAGTATATAGGCGTGCTGCGTCGACGCTGCTAGCCCATAGCGTTGACGCAGTGGTGTTCCAGCAGCTAATACTTTAGCTTGTTTGCTTGCTGCGTGGACGCTACCAGGCCGTGGCGTTGACGTAGTGATGTGTTCCAGCAGCTAATACTTCTACTAGTATACTTGCTGCGTGGACGCTGTGGTCATTCTGCGTTAACCCTGCACACACAAAAATCTTATAATCATATCATAGAACAAGTGGTTATCTAAATCATATAACACTTAGTGTATATATTCTGAAACAGCAAATGGGCAAGTATGTACACTGAGAGAGTGTAGAGACTTGGAAGTCTTCTTGTGAGCTCAGTGTATATACTTCCCAATGACTAGACTTCAGGAGATGAAGACCAAAGTGCAGACATCACGCTAGTACAGACTTGATCAAGAAACTGACTGTACAGACTTCAACATAGCTGCGATGTACAGGCTTTGACAAAGCAGCATTGTACATACTTGAAAGTTCAAGGCCACGATGTATAGACTTTCAATGAGGAAGCATTGTGTAGACTTGAGAGGTCTAAGCCAGTGTACAGACTCTGCCTTAACAATGAAAGGGCAACACGGATGTACAGAGTTGGCCAAACACTTGAAGATAGGCTGTACAGACTTGAAACTTAATGCAAAGGCCAATGTACAGACTTCTAAATTCTGATGCGTTGTATAGACATTCATGAGACGCTAACAGAGACGGACGGATGCATATACTTGAACTTGAATGCATGAACAGTCTGTATAGACTTCACCCAGACACTGCATAACACTATGATGCAATGTACAGACTTAACTGAACAGGATGTGCAGACTTTGGCTGTACAGACTTTGAAAGCTTGGCGGAGGATGTACAGACTTGAAGTGTGAAGACCATTGTATAGAGTTGGTGAAATGAAGTCCAGTGTACAGACTTGCAGATACGAAGTCAATGTACAGACTTACACAAGCGAGCTACAGTGCCAATGTGTAGACTTCACGCTGTACAGACTTTCCAAAGAGAACTTAACGCTGTACAGACTCAGATACTAGACCAATGTATGAAGCAAAGCAAGAGCTCTTTCAAAGCGATTCCAATGCGTCAACGCATTGAGTCCACTGCGTCGACGCACCAGTTGACACATTTTATAGACCAGCTCTGGGACAGACCAGTGAGTTGACGCAATGATCCCATGCGTCAACGCATCATGCAATACTCATGCAAACTCATGCATTCAATGCTGTATATCAGACACAGTCCTATGCAATCAAATCAGCAGCCTTATTCAAAACACAATATCATAATGCACTGACTGTGTTGCAATCATCAAAACAAATCAGCATGCTATCATCAAAACACAATGCACATGCTTGTGCCTAAGAGACACAACATTCTCCCTCTTTTTGATGATGGCAGCACAATGTGACAGTGAATCACACACAAGATTTTCTCCCCCTTTGACATGATCAAAAAAAAACAGTAAAAACAAGAGTGCAAAGTGCATTATGCATGCAAATTCCTCTAGAACATTCTCCTGAATGTAAGACTCCCCTGAATTATTTCTCCCCCTAAATAAATGCTCCCCCTTTGAGAAGGAATATGAACAGATAAACAAGGTAGAGAAGGTAGGAGGGTCACTTGACAACAGCTGAATCATAGGTTCAGAAGGGAAGCATGATTATAAACAACTGTTAAAGTATAAGAATCAGCAGCATACAATTTTGACAAAAATTCAGGTTTAACAGTGATAAATCTTAGAGTAAAACATTTGACCCCTGAACAAGAGTTTATAGATTCCATTTATAGCAATGAATCTAGGGCACATGGTATTAATAGATAAGTCAGAAATAATACCCTTTTGTGATTAAACAAGGAAATTCAAGAGAGGCAACTTGAACATGTATTGATAAAAACAATTTTCACTCATTGACTTTGATTTTTCGAAGGGTTACAGCAGTTTGATTTTCACCTTTGAATTTCAGAACTTGAACTAAATGAATAGATCAGTGGCATTTATGCTGTTGACATTAGGTGTACACCTTGATCAGAGGCAGGTACCCCCAGTTACTAGGCATATACTACTAGACCTATTTCAGATCAGAACCCACAAAGGATAATCTTCACTTTTGACATTAAGGGTACACCTTGATTAGAGGCCAGTACCCTCAGTTACTTGGTGAGGACTCCCCCTATAGATTTGACCCTATGAATAGAGATATTCTGAAGCACCTCATGACATGTGAATTCTCCTGCTTCTTTGGAGGAGTTCACAGTTTCTCAGTGCAATCAGCCATTGCTCTGTCACTATGTTCAGCTCTCAACATTAATGATCTTATTTACTGCTGCCCTTAATTCTTTTAGAGTGATTGTTTAAAAAATCAGTACACACTCTTATTAGCCTGTTCTAGACATATCCAGTTCAATACATTTAGGCATTACAAAAAAAATTTCTATTTTAGCCATGAGACAAAGATTAAGAGCTATAAAAGTTTTCTTTTATCTCAAATTCTGAAGTGCAGACACTTAACTCTCTAATTTATAAAGGTTAAACCTTTAGTTCCTTTCAATTTGTAAGAGTGATTCTTATAAAAGAACAATTGAGATAATCACAACTCAATGTACTAAACCAGATACAGAACTGTTGTTCAGTGAAGGTTAGGGAAATGATAGTAATAGGCATTGAGTTCCAGGAGCATCTGATGTCAAAAGATATGAAAGAACTAAATGGGGATAATGAGGAGTAGCAAGGATTCAATGAATTGAACTAAACTCTCAGCTCCCCCTTGACAACATGATGCAAGGGATATGCTATGCAACACACTATTCTACATACAGACTATGCACCAATGATATATGAGGCAAGTATGTACTCAATTCAAGTTTATGCATCCAAATTGAGTTCAACATATAGCAAGAGAAGAGCACCAGATATGCAGACTGATCAGCTAGACAAGAATAGAATATCAGACATCAAACAATCAAATCAACATGACTTTCTCAATTCAGTTCTGAAGGTAAATAACTTACCTGCTTTACCAGATTGATTTATTTTTACCCTTGGTGTTGCACCAGATATTTTGACAAGGCCTCCAATTTCTTTCAGCTCTTAGGATTTTGGCCCTGTCTCTTGTCATATGCCTGAAGTAGCTTTTTCTGTTTCATCAGTTTGTTCCCCGCTACCATACATACCTGCAAACACGCTTAGGGAGCAGGTTTTGGAACCCAAGATATTTTGGGCTCCAAGACAGAACCAGATACTTGAGAGTGAAAACAAGACAACAGCTGTTTAGGGATCCACATTTGTGTAAAGATGGAAGGTTTAGTGGATTCTACAGCTTGAAAGTTCTTTTGGTTATTTTTCGTTTTGTCAGCACCAACAGGTTTAGTTTTCTTTTTATGGTGCTTTGATGGTTGTTGTGTAGTCCTGGCATTCATTTTATTAAAAACGTTTTTGTTTTTCTGCCAGTGCCTTGGCCAATGAATGTACTGAAGGTTATGGCCCAAATTGGTCCTAGGCTGACCAAAAAAACCTTTGGTGACTAGGACTCCATGTCCTAAACTGACTATCCCATCTCCTAGCTGGCTGAGGTCTATATGGCTGATACCAAGTGGGGAAATTCTGATACCCGAACCTCATGTGTACATGGTTCCACCCAAGCCTATTAAGTGGTTGAGGATGAAAGTTATGATAGACTTGGGCTCTAGGGAAATAGGGATGAGCAAATGGGTTCCTAGCTGCACTTGGTCTCCCTGCCACCTTTGACCCTCTAGGTTTCTGAACTGACTTATATTGGGTCTTTTTCTGAGCAGTTGATGGTGATGGAGACTTAGCAGCCTTGGGTTGGGGTTTTGATGTGCTAGCTGGCTGACCCCTAGCCTTGGACTTATCCTTGGAAGAAGAGCATGCAGCTCTAGGCTCTACAACTTTCTGCTTTCCCTTGTCCTTAGCATTGGACACTTTTGATTTAACATTATTGAAGGCAAATTTTTCATTGACCATTTTTATGAGTGGTCCTCTATTCTTTTCTCCCACACATGAAATGGTTTTCAATTCAAAGCTCTCTTTAGCTGAGGGATTAAAACCAAGACCCTCCTTTCTGAAATTAACTTTTGACCCTAGCAAGGCATTTAGATTTTCAGTTCCTTGGGTCATGCTTTCAATGATTTTCATTTTGTCAGAATTTTCATTTTCCAGATTTTCAATAGTTTTCTTTAATTCAGCATTCACTGACAAAACAGCTTCATATTTTTCATTTGAAGTCTTTATTTCATTTTCAGACTTCTGAATTTTCAATTTCAACTCATCAACAACATCTTTCAGCAAATTATTTTCTTTCCTACAATCAATCACAACATGCTTTAATTCATCAAAATCAGAACATGCATTTTTCAATTTGTCATTCTCTGATTGTAAGCATGCAACTATATCAGAAAGAGATTTATCATTAACCAGAGAGTTCATTTTCTTCTTTAAGAGTCTGTTTTCCTTCTTAATATCATTAGCTTTATCTAACAGGTCTCCATAAGCATCTGCCCAATCAGAAATAGTGTAATGTTCGAAAAGGGATGATACCTGATCAGACTCTTCTTCTTCATCTCCATTTCTAGCCATCAAGCAGATGTCCTTTTCTGATTTTCCACTATCTGAGGAAGTGCTCACTGTGCCTTCTTCCTCATCACTCCATGTACTGACCATGGCCTTTCCCTTTGGCGTCTTCTTCCATGGTCTTCCTTTCATTTTCTGTAACTCTGGACAATCAGCCTTCATATGACCTGTCTTCCTGCAATGATAACAAGCATTAACATCAGATTTTTCAGCAGGGTTAAATTTATACCTGTTTTGCTTCCTGCTGTGGTATTTTCTATAGAGATTCTTCCCTTCTCTTCTAAGAAATCTACTGAACTCTTTTGTGATCATAGCTATTTCATCCTTTTCAAGATCTGATCCAGATGAATTCCGATCACTGGATGATCCAATGCTGCTGGACTATTTTGAGCAGCCATGCTTGGCCTTCAGAGCAATAGGCTTCCTGTTTTCAAGCTCTTCAGCTTGTAGTAAATTCATCTCGTACGCCATCAAGGAACCTATCAGCTCATTGGGTTTCATCTTTTGTAGATCTTTTGACTCCTCAACCACAGTTGCTTTGGTATGCCATATAGGAGTCAACGATCGAAGGATCTTCCTTACAACTTCATGATCAGTATAACTCTTTCCCAGATTTCTTAGACCATTTGTGATGATGGTCAGACGAGCATACATTTCGGTCACTGTCTCACCAGGCTTCATCCGAAATGCTTCATACTTTGACACTAGCATATTTGCCCTCGTCTCTCTCACTTCAGATGTTCCCTCATAGATAACTTCGAGGGTATCCCACATCTCCTTCGCTGTCTTGCAGGATGACACTCTGTCAAATTCAGTGGGATGGAGTGCACACTGAATGGCGTTGATAGCGCTCCAATTCAGAGTAGATTTCCGGACTTCTTCTCTGGTCCATAATTCCTCATTCTCATGTAGCTCATAAGGACCTTTGCTCACAATTTTCCATACCTCGTAGTCTTTGGCTCTGAGGAAGACCTGCATCCGGTTCTTCCAATATGGGAAGTTGGAACCATCGAAGAATGGTGGCTTCGTAGTGGACTGACCCTCTGCTGTTAGCCCTCTAGCATCCATGGCCGATCCTCTTTAGGATGTTAGTCCTGCACAAAGAGTTAGGCTCTGATACCAATTGTTGGGATGCTAAAGGGTGATCTAGAGGGGGGTGAATAGATCAATCACCCGTTAAAAAATTACTACAGCAGAATCAAATGCGGAATGAAAACTTCTACTGAACAGATAGTGGGCACAATGCGAATGCCACCCAGAACAGATGAAGAACCGTCCTAAGCATACATCTACTGTGCGAAGATAGAAATATAGAAGCTAGGCAAACCACAAAACAATCACACAGTAGACAAAGGCTTTTAGGTTGTTCGGTCCTCCAGACCTACATCCACCCCACACTCAACCCGAGTGTGACTTACTGCTGACTCACAGCTTGAACAGCTGGGCATCACAGCTTGCCTTACAACAGCTGGGCAACATAGCTTGCCGTCCGAGGAATCCTCCTCGCCCCGCTGAGCAACACAGCTTGATGTCCAGTGGAATCCTCCACTACAAACCGCTGGGCAATACAGCTTAGCCATCCAGAGGCAGCACCTCTGCAATCCGCTGACTAACAGCTTGAAGAAGATGTAAAAATGGAAAACAGAAAATGGAAATAAACAGCAATCTGAAAGCTGTAAACAATGAAGCACGATGTGGCTCTTAAAGAGCTGGATGGCCTGGATTTGATCCACGGTCTATCAAGAACAAATCTCCCTCGATCTCACTCTCTTTCTTCACTCTCTCTCTTCTTCTTCTTCACACTCTGCTCGAGCTCTCTATCTCTTTCTCCTTCTTCTTTCTCTTCTTCTTCTTCACACTTCTTTCACTCTCTACTCTTCTCTTCTTTTCTTCTGCTGGATCGTGGAAGCTCTCTCTCCTTTTTCTCTTATTCTGGATCGAAGGGCTTTCTGCTCTTCAGGCTTCTACTTCGATCAACCTCCATCTGAAGACGAAGGCTCTATTATATACCAGCAGCAGCAGCAGCAGCAGGGCGCGTGTGACTTCCACAGTTCCCGCCCTAAGAATTCGGACCACGTGGCAGCATCGAGCAGGCTGTCAGTACACGTGTCCTCATCTGGGCACTCTCCTTATCCTCGGATCACGTGCCCAGCACCAGTACGCTCAGCAACTGGAGTTAGATGGCGTCAACCCACTTGCTCCAAGGAGTTGACGCAGCCTTCAGAGATACTTTATCAGCAAAGCTCAAGTCTGCTGCGTTGACGCTTCCAACCCGCAGCGTTGACGCATCAGAGTAATCCAGAGGCTTCTTTCTTGATTGTTTGAACTACAGCGTCCACGCCACTTGATCAAGGCGTTGACGCATTGGTGTCCAGTGATCAATGTCTTCA
Organism: Amorphophallus konjac; assembly: GCA_022559845.1. Taxonomy (NCBI): domain Eukaryota; kingdom Viridiplantae; phylum Streptophyta; class Magnoliopsida; order Alismatales; family Araceae; genus Amorphophallus; species Amorphophallus konjac. The sequence continues at coordinate 375,361,758 of CM040126.1, read as the reverse complement.
GTATATAGGCGTGCTACGTCGACGCTGCTAGCCCATAGCGTTGACGTAGTGGTGTTCCAGCAGCTAATACTTTAGCTTGTTTGCTTGCTGCGTGGACGCTACCAGGCCGTGGCGTTGACGCAGTGATGTGTTCCAGCAGCTAATACTTCTACTAGTATGCTTGCTGCGTGGACGCTGTGGTCATTCTGCGTTAACCCTGCACACACAAAAATCTTATAATCATATCATAGAACAAGTGGTTATTTAAATCATATAACACTGAGTGTATATATTCTGAAACAGCAAATGGGCAAGTATGTACACTGAGAGAGTGTAGAGACTTGGAAGTCTTCTTGTGAGCTCAGTGTATATACTTCCCAATGACTAGACTTCAGGAGATGAAGACCAAAGTGCAGACATCACGCTAGTACAGACTTGATCAAGAAACTGGCTGTACAGACTTCAACATAGCTGCGATGTACAGGCTTTGACAAAGCAGCATTGTACATACTTGAAAGTTCAAGGCCACGATGTATAGACTTTCAATGAGGAAGCATTGTGTAGACTTGAGAGGTCTAAGCCAGTGTACAGACTCTGCCTTAATAATGAAAGGGCAACACGGATGTACAGAGTTGGCCAAACACTTGAAGATAGGCTGTACATACTTGAAACTTAATGCAAAGGCCAATGTACAGACTTCTAAATGCTGATGCGTTGTATAGACGTTCATGAGACGCTAACAGAGATGGACGGATGCATATACTTGAACTTGAATGCATGAACAGTCTGTATAGACTTCACCCAGACACTGCATAACACTATGATGCAATGTACAGACTTAACTGAACAGGATGTGCAGACTTTGGCTGTACAGACTTTGAAAGCTTGGCGGAGGATGTACAGACTTGAAGTGTGAAGACCATTGTATAGAGTTGGTGAAATGAAGTCCAGTGTACAGACTTGCATATACGAAGTCAATGTACAGACTTACACAAGCGAGCTACAGTGCCAATGTGTAGACTTCACGCTGTACAGACTTTCCAAAGAGAACTTAACGCTGTACAGACTCAGATACTAGACCAATGTATGAAGCAAAGCAAGAGCTCTTTCAAAGCGATTCCAATGCGTCAACGCATTGAGTCCACTGCGTCGACGCACCAGTTGACACATTTTATAGACCAGCTCTGGGACAGACCAGTGAGTTGACGCAATGATCCCATGCGTCAACGCATCATGCAATACTCATGCAAACTCATGCATTCAATGCTGTATATCAGACATAGTCCTATGCAATCAAATCAGCAGCCTTATTCAAAACACAATATCATAATGCACTGACTGTGTTGCAATCATAAAAACAAATCAGCATGCTATCATCAAAACACAATGCACATGCTTGTGCCTAAGAGGCACAACATTCTCCCTCTTTTTGATGATGGCAACACAATGTGACAATGAGTCACACACAAGATTTTCTCCCCCTTTGACATGATCAAAAAAAATATAGTAAAAACAAGAGTGCAAAGTGCATTATGCATGCAAATTCCTCTAGAACATTCTCCTGAATGTAAGACTCCCCTGAATTAGCCTCTTATTAGCCTGTTCTAGACATATCCAATTCAACACTCTTATTAGCCTGTTCTAGACATATCCAATTCAACACATTTAGGCATTACAAAAACTTTTTCTATTTTAGCCATGAGACAAAGATTAAGAGCTATAAAAGTTTTCTTTTATCTCAAATTCTGAAGTGCAGACACTTAACTCTCTAATTTATAAAGGTTAAACCTTTAGTTCCTTTCAATTTGTAAGAGTGATTCTTATAAAAGAACAATTGAGATAATCACAACTCTTTCCTGATCTGACAATCATCTTGCAACTCCGTAGGCTCCGATCCACAACGCATCAGAATTATAACACCAGCCACAAATTCTTGCATGCATAGCCTAGCTGGCACTCATCCCTCCATAATAACGCCAACACACCCATACGCATCGAGGGATGGGCATAAATTCTCACAAGAAACCTCACTACCAAAACATAGAACATTTCTCACACGAACTCCTTGGCATACACAAGGAGGCCAACCAATCCGAACACACGATGAAAAACGGCGAAATTCAACCAAAACATAATTCTCTCCAACCAAGGGGACACAAATATACCTCCTATGAAGCAGGAGATCTCCACGTTTGACCTGACCTTAAATTTCACACATGTTGGGAACCTCATCTTCCAACACCAGAAAAATTGTTGCTACCATCTGGTCAACTTTTCTGACAACACTCGCCAAGTGTTCCGTCGGATCACATTGGTAGCATCTCTCGACACACCATTGCAATTTTCCGAACTACAACTCACCACGCCTCGAGCACTGACCCTATTGATCTCCAGCCACACTCTGCCACAGCGGTTGAGTTAGTCATTGCCACACGCTCCCTACCTATGTCTGTCTATGATCCCGAAATCACCAACCTATCGAAAAGCTTACTGGGGAGCGAAGAAATCACTAAGGATGTCAGCTTGAAGGCTGCTACACCATTAACCACACGACATCTCTTGGGCTGCTAGTACGTGGAACACCACACCGAGAACCATGACAAAAACCATGATCGACACTTGCCTTAAGTTATCCTCAAGTCTCGAATCTACCAATGAACTTTCACATCTCATCTGCCACCTCGCACGACGCTTCTGATGTGGTGCATAATGGTCTCAATTTCTACAATTTGGGCCCAAAACTAAGCCACCGCCATACAATCCCCAATCAAATCCAAAGCTAACACAGCCCATTCATACGAAGAAGGGCATGACTTAGAACTCACTGGGGCATCTCTGCCCCATCCTGCCTCGAAATCTGTAAAAATAATCGGGACTAACACGTCATCTCTGACACCACAGAGCATGACGAGAATGTCGGGCTCGACAATCAACAGCTCACCAGGAGAACTCTCCACTTGTCTGAGCACTCTCTTGATCAAGGAATACGTCCCATCACCTCAAATCACGACCCTGATGCCTCAGGAGCTAGCTAAATCTCAAACTATGGTGACCAAAACAACACTAACTCCCCCTTAGCACACTCATGGTCACCTAGCCATGAACTATCCTCGCCAGCCACCTAGCCTCGTCGCTGGTAGCTCTGATGCTACATCCAAGCTCATACCTGCCGGCAAAACACTGCCTAACTCAGCATGGCCGGGACCGCCACCGTTGGGAAAGATAAATCTCTATCCTACCCCTCAAGCCCCCTACCAGCACTCTGACTATAACTGAATCTGCCTTCATAGCGCCAACACCGCGCACTTTAGCTCTCATAAGAGAAACAAGGCAGTAAATAAACATAAAACTCTATGCCAACTGTCGACTGTATTGGACCTTATGGACTCTGGAACACTGCAATTATCTTAAATTCTAATGTACGTCTACAACTCCTACTCTGATACCAACTGTAACCACCTAAGATCCGGATACTGGGAATTACCTGATACCATTCGAATCCTAGCCTGCCACCTGTGAGCGACGTCACGCGGTTCGGAGTTCGATGGTGCGAGGAAGAGGATGCGGAGAGCGCGCGGGCTCTTCTTTTTGTTTGTTTTGCTGTTTGCTGCAACACAGAGATGAGAGAAGAGAGAGAAGACGCCACCACGGGAGATTGCTCCGGCGGGGCGAGCGGGACAAGTAGAATATAGCAAGATATGGGGTTCAAACGGCCATAGCGGGAAGTGACTCGCCGCGACCTCGGGGGGACGGGAATGGTGCAGAAATTAAATAACAAAAATTGAAACGGCCATTGGGGAAGTGACTCGCCGCGGCCTCGAGAATATGAGCAGAATATAGCAGCATATAAAAGAGAATATAAGAACAGAGATTTAAACGGCCATTGGGGAAGTGACTCGCCGCGGCCTCGAGAATATGAGCAGAATATAACAGAATATAGAGAGAGTATAAGAACGGAAATTTAAACGGCCATTGGGGAAGTGACTCGCCGCGGCCTCGATGATATGAGCAGAATATAACAGAATATAGAGAGAATGTAAGAACGGAAATTTAAACGGCCATTGGGGAAGTGACTCGCCGCGGCCTCGATGATATGAGCAGAATATAACAGGATATAAAGAGAATATGAGAACAGAAATTTAAACGGCCATTGGGGAAGTGACTCGCCGCGGCCTCGATGAAAAGATGTGATCGCCAGGGGCCGAAAGACCCCAAAATAAGAAAGTGATCGCGCCTACCTCAAGAGCGGGAGATGGCGGGTTGCTTCTTCCTCTCCTTCCGGCCGGCCGACGGAGAGGGCTTTCCTCGGCTACCCTTGCAAAACAACGACAAACAAATGACAAATGGCTTAGAAAGATGAATGTGTAGTATTCATATCCTTGCAATAAAAATGACGAAATAACGGGAAGACACACACCTGGTTGGTGTTATCTTTTAAACCCCTCTCGGACTCGAGTAGGAGGAAAATGAGATGATGGATGCGAGATGATGAATGCAAAGAACTACGAAGAAAAGGAAAGAGTTGGCTTATTGGATGTGCCGGTGGTGAAATTCGGCGGAGCTCCGGCAGCGTGGGGACGACGTAGAAGCGCGGTGGATGAAGACGACCTTCCTCTCGCGAGCGTGGGCACCCGAGAAGCCGGCAGAACCTCCACCTACAAAAGACCCCACGGGTTAGAAAAATGACTCCGTAGCCTCTGGGCTCCGGCAGCCTATCGGATCACTGCTTAGCTCCCCTAGAACTGAGGGGGTGGGCCTCTATTTATAGAGCTCCGGAAGGTGGAGGCGTCCAGGACCCTGGACACCTCCATCAGGGCCGAAATAATATTTTATTCTATTTTTATTGATTTTTTTAGAATACTTTTATGGGGGCGTCCAGGGTCCCGGACGCCTCTAACAGGTCCACCGAAAACCGACGACGGCCGCACGCGGTTTGGCACAACGCGTGGTTTTGTGAGCGGCGCCTCGTGATTCAGAAATGGGCGCGTCCAGTCAGCTGGACGTCTCTAAATTTGGCTTTTTTCACACACGACAAACCGTCGTTCGGTGGCCGGCGCCCGTGAGGGAGTTGATGGAGGCGTCCAGGGGCCTGGACGCCTCCAAAAGTTTATTATTATTTTTTATTTTTCTTTTGTCTTTTATACAAGGGCTGGCATTTTAATTTTTTTATTTATTTTTATGGAGGCGTCCAGGGGCCTGGACGCCTCCATTAATATGTATTTTTTATTTATTTTATTTTTTATGCCAACTGGCATTTTATAAATATTTATTATTATTAGTTTTTATGGAGGCGTCCAGGGGCCTGGACGCCTCCATTAATATATATATATTTTTATTTATTTTTGGGCCCTGAGAAAATAATAAAATAAATTATAAAAGATGGGGGCGTCCAGGGGCCTGGACGCCCCCATTAAGACCCACCCGGGTCCTCAAATCAGGCGTCGGCGGCCGCCCGGCAGACCCCCTTCTTGATTCCGGAACCTCTTGATGCGTCGACTGGTGTTGATGCCGTCCGAATGCCGTGACGAGACGATTCCGGATGCCGAAAAAGGCGGAAGAAGACTCAGGAAAAGGAAGCACTCGAGCGATTCGAAATGCGTAGGCCATCGCGGGGCGTCGTATAGTAATATGAGACTTTCTCATGAGACGTCAAGAATGGCGTGTCTACAGCTGCCCCGCCTTGGCGTCTGCTTTGCAAGGGAGCGACACGTAGTGGAATGGTATCGAAGTGGACTGAAATGAAGTGGGAGCGGACTGATAAGTTGATGCCAAGGTGTGATGAGACACGCTTGTGACGTTACTGTTTGGAATCTTTCCTGAAGTTTCAATGAGGCGACCTTGAAGGAGGTCTTTCAAATATTGACGATTGCTTGGACGGAGATCAAATAAGGGAGGGTGAGATGTGCACTCAGGCACGAAACAAAAGAAGACCAACTTCTCGGTGTGGAAGTACCTGGGTCATAAACCGGAGGTTTCACCTTTGGGGAGCGGTTACCAGCCAATGTGGAAGTGCTGCGGCCAAGGTGGGTCAAAAAGGTAAAGGAATATCTGAGGGTCTGTCCAAACAAGGGTCTCCTTTGGAAGAGCAGCGTAGGGCTGTCTCAAAGAAACTCAGTATTTCATTCAGAGTGGAATATCTCATATTTGTAGGAATTGAAACACAACGGCTTTCACAATCGAATCGCTTGAATGATCTTCCGCAATAAATCAAAGTCCTATATGAATGCATGCTGGGTTTAAAGAAAAATTCAAAACAAACTAAAATAGAAAATAGCCAAGGATAATATTGTCAACTTGTGAAGAACGGGTCAGGATACCGACCCGGTGAGCTGATACTGGGCTGGGGCCCGTTTATCCGCGTACCAACTCACTGAATGGAACCGTCGTCCCCATTCTATCACAAATTGACGGCCTATCCGTACAACCCAAACTCTTCCGGGATCATCACCGTTTTTGTTGAAGGGGAACTCAAATCCCAGATTCGTTCGGGCCGCAAGGTCCTTGACATGTTCTAGTAGCGTAGGTATCATATACTATGATGCATGACATGGTGGGACCAACCAATGAAAGGTGGGACAGGAGATAGGACAAAGACGTCCGTTAGTAAAACCTGCACAGGCCAGCAAAGGTTAGCAACATCAAAAGGTAGCAGAATCGCACCACAGTTCAAAGGAGATCCAGACAAAATCTTGACAATGACCACTGATGTGACATGTTCTGTCCTGTAGCACCCTTCCCTTCCTATAAGAACTCCCCTTAGGCTAGTTCATTCAAATGCACCAAGGTGGGTTTTGGAAGCTCAGGAGAGGAAGGAGAGGAGAATCTAGAGATCTTCAGGATGGAAGGAGAGTCTTCCCGCGTTATGAAGAGGAGCAAGCCTAGCAGCGAGATTAGGCGACTTTCCGACCTCGAGGGTCATCTGAGTGGGACGATCATGTCGCATATGGTAAGCCGACTCTTTTCAAATTTCTGCACGTGAACCTTCTTCTTACTTCCTTCATTTCTTCTTCTTTCCTCTCCCAGCCATATCCACTCTTCCCAGGCCCGAGGAAGTTTTCCAAGCTGCCATGGCTTTCAAAGCTGACTTCCAATATCTCCATTGGTATGAGGGCCATACTCTCGAAGTGGCATCTGCAGGGGCTCCTTATTCACGCCAAGCATTACGAGAAGATTCGTATGGACTGGGCGGCTATGGGCGCGCTAGTGGAGGTCTGGCATCCCCAGACCCACACTTTTATCTTCCCGACCTTCGAGGTGACCATCCTCCTCGAGGAGGTGGAACTTCTGCTTGGTCTGAAGAAATTCAAGAGTGACGGGAAGGTGAAGGCTATGCGGATGCTGACACGGGGTACTTCTGAAAGCGTCCTTGGAAGCTTCATGCCGCCCGACGCAGCTAGAAAGGTCCGTACTCAGAAGGGGATCGATCTCCAAAAGCTCGCGGAGTGGGTCATGGACGCCCTGAGAGGGTCACCAGACGATGACTATTTGGAGGGAATCATGAAGGGGTTCACTATCTGTCTGGCGGGTGCTCTCTTGTTCCCTTATACCGACAACATAGTGGAGGAAGACCAACTGAGTGCTATCTGCGGGATCTGGCGTGGAAAGAGGGTGGGACCCGCCGTCCTTGCCTATCTTTACAGCGGCCTTACCGCCTCGAGTATGGGTAAGCCTCCTTTTGGTTGCGCACTTGTCTTGAATTGCTGGCTTGATTTGCACTTCAAATTCGACCACCGCGAGGGAATGCCAACCGCTTCGAAGCTCTTCCAACAAAGCCCGCTTCACCACATAGCCGACGTGTTAGGCTTTGGTGGTACTGTAGTGAACCGCGTTCCGTGGCTGAAGAAACGTGAAGACTGGCGGTCTCACTTCCGCACCGTGACACAAGGCTTCTTCACTTGCGCACCGGCATGTTTGCTTTCGCTTGATCTCCTCATGAGGCCTTCTCCCGAAGTCGATCTTCAACTGATCGGCGCGACCGAGTTTGTTCTTTACAACGCGCATCGGTGCTGCCTCCAGATTGGCATCCCACGCCATTCGTTCCCGCCACCGACTGACATTGTTCCTTTGAAGAAAAGGGAGTTGGGCACTGAAGCAGACGCGAAGGAAGCGAAGGCCATTAAAGCTCCCTGGAAGACAAGTGTTGCGGGAAAGGCCTTAGCGCACGTGGTGGAAGAATGCGAGCCGTGGAGGGCTTATGTAACCGAACTGGGGAAGTTAAGGCCTAAAGCGCCTAAGCCCCTGATGTAGTTCACTCTGCTTTCTGATGGAATAAAATTTGGCATTTGGATGTTTCGGACCCCCGTCCCCTTAATTATTATCTTTTTTTATGGTTTTTCTTTTTCTTTGTGTTTTTTTATTTTGTTTGGATTATATACATATTCTTATATAAATATATTATATTTTTTTGTTTGAAAATTTTTTATTATGGGGGCGTCCAGGGGCCTGGACGCCCCTAATTTTTATTTTATTTTTATTTTATTTTTTGTTTTGGGGGCGTCCAGGGTCCTGGACGCCCCAACTTTTATTTTTTTTATTTTGTTTGATTTTTTTGTTTTGGGGGCGTCCAGGCGCCTGGACGCCCCAAAATTTTTTGAATTTTGAAATAAATAAAAATTAAGGGGGCGTCCAGGCGCCTGGACGCCCCAAAGAAGCTAATTCCTATTTATAAGGGTTGCCCCCCCCCCCTTTTGCTCATTTACTGTTCAATCTGACGACCCAGTCACCCAGACGACCTATTCTTAGTCCCCATGGAGCGAGGAGGATCGAGCCAGGTTCCAGGGAAGCGAAAACGACTGGCTCGTCGTGCGAGGAGGTTGAGGGATGATGCCGAGGAGGCTGCAGCAGAGGAGATTGCTGCGGAGGAGGGGATGGAGGTGCCTCTCCTGGCCGCGGAGGCTGCTGCGGATGCTGGTGACGCGGGAGAGGACGATCACGACCCGGTAAGTACCTCGGAATCCTCACTCTGTGGTTCAATAGGCTAAAACGGGTGTGCGAGAGGCTGTGAGAGAGAGGCGGGTAGTGAGAGAAGGAGGCGTCCAGGGACCTGGACGCCTCCATGTTTTCTTTTTCTTTTTTTATTTATTAATTAATTTTCGTAAATAATAAAATGAAATAAAATAATATTAAAAATAAGGAGGCGTCCTAGGCCCTGGACGCCTCCATAAAAATATATATATTATTAATAATTTTTGTTTTGGCCATTTTTGGGTTTTTTCTAAAAAGAAAAAAAGAAATTGGGAGGAGGCGTCCAGGGCGTTGGACGCCTCCACAAGAAAATAGAAATATTTTTATTATTTTTATTTTTTTTATTTTATTTTTTTTAAAAGAAGTAAAAATAAAATAAAGAGAATAGGTAGTATATATATACAGTGTTATTGTTTATTACTGTTCATGATGCTGATGTGTTCTTTGTTGGTTTTGTGGTTTGCAGGGCGTGATGAAGGGCCGGATCAGCTGGTCCTTGGTGGTGGCAGCATACCGTGGGCTGCCGGATTTCCAGAGGGCGCGTGTGGACGCCATGGGCTTTGGAGCTTTCCTTAGGATCGAGCCCTTCCGGCTCGACCTTCCTCTTATCCAGGCACTGAGGGAGCGGTGGCACGCACCGAGCCGGGCGTTTCTGATGCCCTGGGGGCACATGGTGCCGACGCTGGAGGACGTTGCTCGGATCACCGGGCTACGAGTTGACGGAGAGGCAGTCAGCGGGGTTACCTACCCCGACTACCGAGAGAGTGCCCTGGACCTGCTGTGGTTAGAGACGAGCGTGACTGATAGAGACAGCAGGGTAGTCGGCCGAGTGGAGATCATGGAGGCGCTCGGATTCGTTGACCCGCGTCAGCGGGTTAGCGAGACTGGAGCGGAGTTCTTGGCTCGACTGGAGGGGGATGCTCGTGCAGCTTTCACCCAGGATCCGAGCGAGAGGGAGCTGGTGGATCTAGACCTTCGGAGGTTTCTTTTCTTCTTCCTGGGCCGCCTTCTGCTGGGGACGAAAGGGGATGGCATCCACTGCCGTTTCCTCGGGATCTTGGCGGATCTGGACAGAGTGGGACACTATGCGTGGGGGGCGGCTCTGCTTGCCCATTTGATTGCTGATCTCTCCCAGACTTCGGAGAAGGAGACGACAGTCAGCGGCTTCGCACCTTTCCTCCAGGTAAACATTTTATTTATGCATTCCCACAGTTAAATATGCAATTATTGTACTAATGATGTATGATGGATGCAGGTGTGGAGCTATTACTATTTCCCGATGGGGAGGGCTAGGCATGGGAACAGGAGGGCCGTGCCTCTGGCGCGGCAGTGGAGGCCGGTCGTGGTTGCAGCACCCCACGGCTACCAGCTGGCATCACTTCGTCGGGAGCTGAGCGAGTATCCCGAGGCCATGGTATGATGCGTATGATTTTTTTGTGTTTATGCATGTGACTGAATGGTAACTAACATGATGTATGTATGGTGATGCAGGTGGTGTGGAGGCCCTACCTGGGCATGGGCGATGCTGGCCAGCCCTGGGTTGTAGCGGGTCTTCCTCGCTTCAGGCGGGACGTGTGGGTCCATTGCCTGAACGAGATTGAGCCGCTGCGGCTTAGACTGGTCATGAGGACGTTGGGGCTGGCCCAGGAGTGGGTAGACGTAGATGCGCCGGCCCGCATTGGGCGGAAGACCAAGGGGAAGGCGAAGATCGTGGACTGGCGTACGCGCTTCCCAGCACAGTACCAGGACTGGCAGCAGGGCGGGGTCCCAGTAGTGTCCCACGTACAGGACAGCACAGACTACATGAGACGGTACCGAGCTACGTACGGGGACCGCCTCTCCTTGGGTGGTATGGCAGGGGTAAGTGAAATGAAACTGCTCCACCTTTCTATATGTATATGCATGGGATACTAACTTATGTGTAATGCAGGATGCTCGTGATACCATGATCGCCGACCTGCGGGCCCAGTTGGCGGACGCCAGACGACAGTTGGTGGCCATCCGACAGGAGTTGGAGATCCTGGTGAGTTTATGCAATGCATTTTTTGTGACCTGGATTTTTGATGCTTAGCCTTTGACTGACGTTTGCCCCGTGTTTCAGCGGGCCCACCAGACAGCGGCAGCCGCGATGGCTGGTGGAGCGGGTTCCAGTTCGCGGGGCCCTCCTCCGGAGGTTTCTGCCCTCCAGGAGCAGCTGGCGTACGCGGTGGCTCGGGCTGAGGAGGCCGAGCGTGACCGCGAGGCTCGAGTGAGTGCTTGCTTGGCCGCGACCCTTTTCTAGCTACTTTCCTTCTATCACTGTTCTCTTACGGTGCATGCGTGCCTTGACAGGTGGCCGAGATCCGAGAGGCCCTGGTGCGTGCTGTTCGTGCTGAGCAGGAGCGCGATGCCCGGGTGGCAGAGCGTGACGCCCGGATTGCGGAGCTAGAGGAGGAGCGGCGACGGGAGGCTGAGGAGCTTCCTCGCGACGTAGTGGATCTGCGGATCGCCCTCGAGCTGTCGAGGAGAGAGGCGATGAGGGAGAGAGAGGAGAGGGAGAGGGATAGGGAGAGCGTGGAGAGAGAGAGGGAGAGGGATAGGGAGAGAGAGAGGGAGGAGCGACAGCGGGATCAGACCGAGAGGAGGGCTCTAGAGGCCCAGCTGCTGGAGCTCCGATTGAGTCTTGGCACGGCGGAGGGGAGGCTTCGGGAGAGCGAGGAGCGGTACCAGAGGGCGAAGGAACGCGGGGCGCGACTTCGTCAGTCTGGTTCTTTTTCCATGGGCAGCTACCTGGTTTCTTCGGCCGAGGAGCGTCGTCGCGCCTTCGAGGCTGGAGTGCCACCGCAGGGCGAGGCGAGCACGGCTTCTCAGGGTTCACAGAGGTCGCGGAGGCCCCCTAGGGATCTCCGTCAGAGGAGGGAGGAAGGAGATGACCAGGAGGGTGACGGTGAGAGTTAGAGAGTTGCTTGTACGTCACCCTTCTCACTGTATGATGTACTTTCGGCTATTATATGAAATGGAAATGGCTTTTGTGTTGTGTGTACTTCTCTCTCTCCCACACTTTCTTTTTTTTGCACTGAGTTGTCCCTTGAGGCACGCTCCGCGAGACCTTGCCCTGAACAGCGGGGAACTATGTTTTGCACGGGGGGATTTTGTTTCCTTTCCCCCCTTTTGGGCGCGTCCAGGCGCGAGGACGCGTCTTAATCCTTGATTTTAAATTTAAAGCGACGGGTGGTCCTTTCTTCTCCCGTGCCTTACCCGCAAACGAGCCCGCCCCCGCCGAAACGCGCTTGCCCCTTTTTCGTCTTCCTCCTCTTTTGATCGATGGAGTTCGGTGGGCCCGACCGTGGTGAAGGTGGAGAGGGACGAGGAACTCCTCGCCCAAGGAGGGACGCGCCCGATCACGGAACGGCGTCCATGGAGGAGGAAGGGCCGCTTCGGGCCCCCGAGGGACCCGAGGGGCCCGATGGCGTGGGAGGAGGTGAACACGGTCCGGTAGGTCCTCCGATCTCTTCCTCTTTTAATTCATTTTGGGTTTTGAAGCGAGCCGCGCGAGGAGGAAAGGGTTCGGAGAGTGTTGCACTCAAATGATGGACGCGTCCTAGACAGGGGACGCGTTCCTTTTGACTGATATGGGACCCCTTTCTTGGTGCAGGACATGGCAAGGACCCTGGGCCTGGCCGATGAGTGGGCGAGTGCGGACGAGCCGAGCCGCGTCAGGAAGGAGAGTCGCGGCAAGGCGAGGCTCGAGGACTGGCCCGTACGTCTCCCTGGACAGCAAGGGGGTGTACTGGTGCAGGACAGTGCCGACTTCCTGCGGCGGCAGAGAGAGAGTTACGCGGGGCTTCCCCAAGCTGGGGACACGCGTGGCATCGGCGGCTCGCGCGCCCAGCTGTCAGAGACTAGGCGGCAACTGGCCGTCGCTCAACATGAGCTGTCGCTCCTGGTAAGTTACGTGCCGCCCTTTTAACTTCAGATTTTGGAGTTTCACTGACGGCCGTTGTTTATTTTGTTCCAGCGTGCCCAGCAGACAGCGACGGTGGGAGCGGCTGGCGGATCTTCTAGCTCCTCGGCCCCTTTTCTCGAGATTGCTTCCCTCCGGGAGCAACTTGCCGGTGCGGTGGCCCGTGCGACCCGGGCGGAAGAGGAGCGTGACGCCTGGGTGGCGACTGTAGCGGAGCTGCGGCATCGTGGTGAGGAGAGACCTTCTCCAGACATCCTGGAGTTAAGGGTTCTTCTGCAGATGATGAGGAGAGAGGTAGAGAGAGAGAAAGCCGAGAGAAGGTCCGAGCGACAGCGGGATCTGACCGAGAGGAGGGCCTTGGAGGCCCAAGTGAGGGAGCTCCAGCTGGGCCTTCAGGCCGTCGTGCAGAGGCTAGGAGGGATGGAGACGCGCTACGAGAGAGCGCGAGAGTTCGGGGAGCGACTCCGCCAGTCCGGTCGCTTTGCCGCCAGTGGCTTCTTCGCCACGCCAGGGGAGGAGCAGCGAGTCACTGCTGCGGAGCAGGCGCCCAGAGGCGAGGCAGGTGCTACTGCACGGGGATCCTGGAGGCTTCTGAGGGACCCTCACCTCGGGGGAGAGGAGGAGAGTGCCCGGAGAGATGAGTGATGGTGAGGATTGGCGGGCTAGTGGACCCGTCACCTCTTTATGTTTATGATGTTTTTGACAGCTTATGTAGAATTATGAATGGAGTGATTTGATTTTCTGATGCTTGTTTGTCCTCTTGTGCGTTCCTTCTTCCCTACACTTCTTCTCCTTTGCACTGTTCCCATGTGACGGATCTGTCGAGACTCCGCCTCGAGCGGAGAATCACGTCTTATTGTGACCATTTTCCACGGGAATCTGCCGTCGAAGTCAATACTGACGGCCCTAGTTCCTTTTCCCGGATGTTGTGCCAAATTTTGCGGGCGTCCTCCAAAACATGATAGGGTATCCCTAGACAACATAGGGGCTATTCGTCCTATTCTTCGTCCAGTCAATCACCCTGTGCGAGCGGTGAAGCGACACATGGGGCCGCTTGGCCGGTGTCTTATTGCGAGGGCTATCATCGACAGGTGATGGAGGTAATCTTGGCCCGCACTCCTTCCATTTCTATAAATTCTTGTCCCTTTTATCTTCCCAGGTATATCGAGGAATAACTCGAGGAGCACAAGTTCTTACGGGAGAGGAGGAGTTCAAAATTCTGAGAGTTGGATGGAGGGCGAATCTTCCCATTCCTCGAAGAGAAGCAGGTCCAGTGGTAGTAGTTCCAGGAGGCTTTCAGACTTTGAAGGGCACTTCAGCGAAAGGGCCCAATCACAACTCGTAAGCCAAGTTTTCTTGCCCTTTTCTCATTTTTTCTTCCTTTCTTCTGACCAAACCTCACCCCCATTCCTTGTATGTGTAGGTTGTGATGAAATCACAAATCTTATGGGAGTTGGTAGTAGCAGCGTACAGGGGCCTCCCAGATTTTCAGAAGGCGAGGCTAGACGTGATGGGATTTGGTACCTTCCTTCGGATCGAGCCGATCAAGCTTGACCTAGTCCTGATCCAAGCCTTGTGTGAGAGATGGGACCCAGTGAGCCGGGCATTCCTGATGCCCTGGGGGCACATGGTGCCCAGCTTGGAGGATGTGGTCCGGATCACAAGCCTGAAGGTAGAAGGCGAGGCAGTGACCGGAGTCACTTACGCGGACTACAGAGAAGGTGCCCAGAAGTTACTGGGTTTGGACCTAGATGGTCGGAAGAACAGGTCGGTAGCTAGGGCGTCCCTCATGGATGCATTAGGGCTCACCGACACTCGTCGGCGGGACGACGAATCCTCAGAAGAGTTCATGGAAAGGATGGAAATAGGATGCCGTGCCGTGTACTGCACAGATTTCGGCAACTGGGAAAGATGTGACATAGATTTGAGGAGATTTCTCCTCTTCCTTTTGGGGAGATTGGTACTGAGCTCGAAAGGGGATGGTATCCAATGTTGCTTCCTGGAGCTGCTGTCAGACCTTGAAGAGTAGGGTATTATGCCTGGGGAGCCGCCATGCTGGCACACTTGTTTGCAGGCCTATTCCAAGAAACGGATCGTGAGATGACTGTGAGTGGTTTCACACCATTCATCCAGGTATTTTTTTTGGTTTTGCTTGTTTTGTATTTTTTTTGTTGTTTTCGCAAGGTGCTGATGACCTGCGCCGAGCAGTTATGGAGCTATTATTACCTCCCTATGGGGAGAGCTCGACATTGGCGACCCGTGATGGTGCCGCTAGCCAGGCGGTGGGAACCCGTCATGAGTGCGGCACCCCTAACCTACCAACTGATGGTGTTAAGGCGGGAGCTACAGGAGTTCCCTACGGCGATGGTAAACTGGAGACCCTACTCAGACATGGTCGATGCCAACCAGCCGTGGGTTCTAGCAAGTCGTGCCGGTTCGGACGGGAACTATGGATGCACTGCCTGAATGAAATCGAGCCACTTCGGCTACGATTAGTTATGAGGACTTTAGGACTGGCTCAAGAATGGGTGGATTCAGCTGCGCCACCTCGTGTCGGGAGAAAGACGCGGGGACCGGCGACTTGCATTGACTGGCGCGTGCGATTCCCCGAACAGTATGAGGACTGGCAACGGGGTGGCACGATTGTAGAATCACAGGCGCGGGACAGCGAGGACTACTTGCGTCTATATAGGACAAAGTACGCAGAACGGTTCCAACCCCGGGGACTTGTGGAGGTAGGTTTCCCCTTTTTCTCTTCTCTTCTTTCTCCTTTTCTTGGTTTTCTGGTGAAAATGCTGACTTGTAAGGCTGCAGGATGTCCGGGATGCCATGATAGCGAATTTACGAACTCGCTTGGCAGAGATGGAACAACAGTTGGGCGATGCCCGCGGAGCTACGAGCGCCTTGGTAGGTGTACAGTACGTTCCTAGTTAAAACCCCAGATTCCAGATGTTGGCTGCTAATTCACATGGTCGTAGCATGCCCAGATTGGCGCAGCCTCCCCAGCGATGGGAGTAGGTGGTGCCTCTTCCAGCTTGTGGATTCCCACCTCAGAACTTGACTCGCTTCATGAGCAACTTGCTCACGCCACGCAGCGTGCTGCGGAGGCAGAAGGAATGCTCCGTATACAGGTAAAAGTTTCAGCGTTGAGTTCTCTTTGTTTACGCCTTATCGCGTATCTGAGATGGTACACTCGGCAGGAAAAGGAGACGGAAGAAGCGCTTGCCCAAGCTGCGCATAAGGAGGCTAGGATAGCAGAACTGGAGAGGGAACTGCGGCGTCATCCTGATGACGACTCATCCAGGGATGCTATGGAACTGAGGATCACTCTCCAGTTAGAGAGGGAAGACCGTGAGAGAGAACGGGCAGAGAGGGAAAGAAACGCAGAGAGAGAAAGAGCCAACAGTTTGGCTGAAAGGGAGGAGCGAAGGGCCATGGAGGCCCAACTATTCGAACTCCGAATCGGCCTTGGTCTTGCTGAACAGTGGCTGAGAGATGGTGAGGAGCGCTACCGAAAAGCACGAGAGCGTGGCTTTCGTGTTGGTAGCTTCTCTGCTGCTTCCGCGGATCAACGCCGGGATGTGGGAATAGGAAGAGGAGTACAGAGCGGCAGGAGTACCGCTTTTCGTAGTTGGGTAGCACCTTTGAGAGTGTTTTGCCCGGAGAGTAGTGGGACGAGTAATGCAGAGAGAGAGGGCGGAACTTGATGTAAATTTTTTGGTTTTTTTTGGAATAAAACACAAGGTTTGGTTTGTTTGTTTTTCACCTTTGCTTCAGTTACCTGAATCCCTGCACATATCACTGAAACAAACAAATCAGAATTTCTGTTCTGACTTGGCCCCTTGCTCAATAAGCAAATGGTCACTGTGACTGTCCTTGATAACTGGTCAAGGGGCCAAGCCTTTATTTAACGAAGGCAAGGGAAAGATGCGGTGATGATAAATGCGACAGGCAAGCACACGAATGCAAGCGATATTAAAAGTGAGATGCTGCACGCAAATGTAATCATGCAAAATTGATTTGTTTTCTTTTTTATATTTGACATTTTTTTTGTTTTATCATAAAAAGATTTTTTTTGTTTGCAAATATGTACATTTCTCTTTTCCATTTTTTTGTGCTTTTATCATTTCAATTTTTTTATTGCTAACGCCCGGCAAGCACCCAAATGGCACCTAACCTACGTGAGACAGGGGTTTCTTACTAACCTCCCAGGTATCTTAAGTGCACATCTAGGTTGATTTGGGCCTCTAGACCCCTCGAATGACGATCCCGCCGGCTAAGACTTACCCTGATGACAATACCGTCATGCCATGCTTAGGCTCCCAGTTGCTTCCGACCACAGGGATTCACCCAAAAGGTGTTTGAGGTAGATGATTTGCCCGACCCGGGTCTGTTTCCTCACAACTCTAGATGGTATAAGATGGAACACCCTGGAACCCTAACGACCAACCGCGCGACGCTGACCCGGAATCAGACGCCGTCGCACCCATAGGTGACGCGCTTGCATTGGCCTAAGCCCGAGGTTAAACAAGAAGACATCAAGGTGGTAAACAGGGGTCTTGACCAGCCAGAAACACAGAGACTCCTTCGCAGCGATAGCTTTTGCTTTTCAAAGTAGGCAACCAAAATGTGTATATTAAAATAAGGTCGCAGACCCTGGGCAGTTTTCACCTTTCAGAAACTCCATCGAACCTTCATCTTTAGAGGGAGAAGGAAGAGCGTAGGGGATAAACCTCCTGAGAGGACCGGCAAAGCCGTTAACCCGGCGAGCGAATAAGGGCCCATTAACTCTTTCCTTTCGGACAACTTCGGACCAAATCTCGAGCATTTACATTCCACGGCCCCCCTTTGTGGATTCAGACTTTTGCTTTGAGGGGTTCCGTTTATCGTACCAGGCACGGTCACGACCAGGCTTTTCTCTTGATTTTGATTTTGTATTTCTTTCTGTGAGGGAGATATAGTCGTTTGACGTTGGTGGGCTCCCTCTTCGTATGCCTGCGGGGACACTGCCCTCTTCTCGTGCTCTGATCGATGCTCGAGGAAATGGGTCCTACTCTTGCCTTTGGGGTTTGAGTTTCGGTTTCTCATGCTCAGCGTTTTAAGGGCGCCGACTGTCTCATTTGGTCGAAGAGAAAAGATTACAGCTTCCGGAGATCTTCTAGGTGTGGCCCTACCGTAGGTGATGCTACCAACTTTTTTGAATAAAATACATAAGTGAACACATGTTAGCTTCCTTCGAGCGAGCATAGGCCGACGTGGCCGGACAGGGGTCTCCACGGTTCTGGCAAACCAAGACCCGGTGCCTACCAAGCCTTAATGGGCCCTATCCTAACATGAAGGTTAGATGCAGGGACTTAACTACATGGTGCCTGCCAGGCATCGGCATTTTGAATTTTCCATATTTTTAGTGGTTTTCAATATTTCCTTGTTTTTGATGTTTTTTATCTTTTCATCATTTTTTTTGTTTTGTGCTAAGGGTAGTATTTCTTAAGATAAAGCCCATTCCAAGGGTGGGATAACTCGGTCCCTTCGGCGTTGACTAGCTTGTAGGCGTTGCCAGGGTACACGGCTTGAATTACAAATGGTCCTTCCCAATTGGGTTGGAGCTTAGAACGCGGCCCTCCAGGTTTGACAAAAATTCTTTTTACGACCATCTCACCGACTTTGAATTTTCTCTCAACGACTTTCTTTTGGTAAAAGCGAGCGAGTCTATTTTGATACACACGCGCGTGTTCGGCGGCGGCCAGCCGCTTCTCATCCAAGAGTTCCAACTGGGCGAGGAGTGAATTACGACGATCGTCGAGGGGAAATTCCTCATCCAATTGTACCCTGAGAGAAGGGATCAGAGTCTCGTACGGGACTACCGCTTCCATACCATAAGTGAGGGCAAATGGAGTCTGCCCGGTGGGGGTACGGATTGAGGTGCGATAGGCCCATAGGGCTTCGATAAGCTTTTCTGGCCAGTCTGAAAACTTACTAGACTCGCAGGTTTTTTTGATGATTTTGAGCAATGTTTTATTGGTGGCCTCCGCTTGGCCGTTACCTTGTGGGTAATAAGGCGATGAATGATGCAATGCAATTGCGTACCTTTTGCAGAGGTCCTGTAGGTCCTGAGAAATGAATTGTGGCCCATTGTCGGTGACGATCGTGCTTGGGACGCCGAATCTGGCGAGAATGTTCTTCATGATGAACTTGCAGACTGTTGACGCCTTGATTTCCGCGTAAGCTTCGGCTTCGGCCCATTTGGTGAAGTATTCCGTCGCAGTAAGGATGAAAGATTTCTGCTTGGTGAGGGAATTGGGATCACCTAGGGGACCAATGATGTCGAATGCCCACATGGAGAAAGGCCATGGGGAGGATATTGGATGAAGTGAGGAAGATGGTGAATGGATTTTATCGGCGTGAAGTTGACACTTGACACACCTACGGACATAGACAGCACAATCCTCTTCCATAGTGGGCCAATAAAAGCCTTGACGAATGATCTTCTTGGCGAGCATCTGACTATTACGTGGCCACCGCACACACCCGAGTGCGTCTCTTCTACACATTTCCAAACCTCATCGTCACCAAGACATCTTAACAGAATACCAGTAAGGCTCCTCCTATAGAGTAGACCTCCAATCAATGTGTATTTCTGAGCCACCCTTCTTATGGCTTTCTTGTCCTCTGTGGTGGCCCCTTCAGGATAAGACTGATTTTGGCAATATTTGACAATTTCATAGAACCATGGTTTCTCTTCATCAGCCAGTTCTTCTTCGGCCTCTGCCAACATGAGCTCCCTCTTCTCAAGGATATCTTCCTGCAGGATCTTCCTTGCTATCCTGTCTTTGATGTTTACGTAGGAAGCATCATCGACTGCAGGGGCGTGAAGTTTGTAGATGGAAATGGACTTAAACCATCTTCCTAGAGGGAACCTTATGGATGATGCCAATGAGGCGAGGGCATCGGCGAGAATATTCTGATGACGAGGGATATGAACAAAGATCAGTTTTGTGAACAGTTTGGCAAAGGCAGCAGTGAGTTCTTGGTATGGCTTGAGTTTGGGATCGCGAGTGCGATACTTAGTGAGTACCTGGCGAAGGATGAGTTGACTATCACCTACGACTCGCAACTCAGTGATACGAAAAGAATGAGCGAGTCCTAGGCCAGCTAGAAGAGCTTCATATTCGGCTATATTGTTGGTGACTGGAAATTTGAGCTGGTATGCCAATGGGAATGTGAGGCCTTCCGGCGACAGGAGGGCGATGCCGATTCCTCTCCCTTGAGAATTCAGAGCTCCATCAAAATATAGCGTCCACATTGGCTCATCTGATTGGTTGATGGACATTAGTTCCTCATCTGGAAACTCTGATTGGACGGGATCGAACTTGGGAAGAGGATGGTGAGCGAGATGCTCGGCTATGGCATAACCTTTAATCGCCTTTTGCTGGATGTAGGTGATGTCGAACTGAGAGAGAAAACTTTGCCAGCGTGCTAGCCTATCCGTAAGGACGGCTTTCTCCAGAAGGAATTTGATAGGATTCATTCGAGCAATCAAGTGGACTTCGTGAGCCAAGAAGTAGTGCTTCAATTTCTGCACTACCCAAACGAGGGCAGCACAGGTTTTCTCCATGCCGGTGTACTTCTGCTCACAGGGATTGAGAAGTTTGGACAAGTAATAGGTTGCCCGTTCCTTGCCTTCTTCATCAGCTTGTGCGAGGACGGCTCCCACGGAGTCATCCAAGACTGAGATGTAAAGGATCAGAGGTTTTTCTGGTTTAGGTGGAATGAGAACGGGTGGACTAGCCAGATATTCCTTCAACCCTTCAAAAGCTTTCTGACATTTAGAATTCCAGTGGAATTCTACTCCTGGCTTGGTCAACTCGTAGAGAGGTCTACACCTTTGTGAATGTTGAGACACAAACCGACGAATAAACTGCAGCCTGCCGATTAAACCTCGGACTTCCCTCAAATTCTTGGGAGGCGGCATATCCCTGATAGCCTTGGCTTTGTCGGGATCTATCTCGATCCCTCTTTTACTCACAATGAACCCCAGCAATTTACCTGACGACACACCAAACACACACTTTTTCGGGTTCATTTTAATTGGAATTCTCTTGACCTTTGCAAGACCTTAGCCAAAACTTCTGGATGTTCCATCCTGGTCCTTGATTTCACCAATAAGTCATCACATACACTTCCAAATATATGTGCATCATGTCATGAAATATGGCCATCATCGCTCTTTGGTAAGTAGCTCCAGCATTCTTTAACCCAAACGGCATGACCACGTAACAATATGTTCCCCAAGGGGTAGTGAATGACGTCTTTTCCTGATCCTCTTCTGCCAAACGAATTTGATTGTATCCTGAAAATCCATCCATGAAAGAGAGGGTTTCAAAACCTGCCGTGTTATCAATCAACACATCAATGTGAGGTAAGGGAAAATCATCCTTTGGACACGCGCGGTTAAGGTCCCGGAAGTCGATGCAAATCCTGACTTTCCCATCTTTCTTCATGACCGGGACAATGTTCGCCACCCATTGAGGATAAAGAACGACTCTAATGAACCTGGCTTTGTGGAGCTTATCGACCTCTTCTTTCATTTTCAAAGCCATCTGAGGGTGGAAACGCCTTAACCTTTGTTTTACCGAGATGGACCCTGGTTTTAGGGTTAAACGGTGTTCGACCAAGGTTGAATCCAAACCCGGCATATCCTCGTAGCTCCATGCAAACGTGTCCTTATATTCCTTGAGGACCTCGATTAATGCCTCTTCTTCAGAGGGTGGTAGGTTGTCACTTATGAGGATGATCCTAGGGTCTTCCTCAGTCCCCAAGTTGACTTCTTTGGTGGATTCTTCTACGGCGGTTGACGGCTCGTCGAATCTCCTCATTCCGCTAGCGTATGCGCCCGCCGCATCCTCATATTCTTCACCCTCATCTTCAGTGGGGCATTCTTCATTCGTGATCTCGTAGACTCCATACCCTTCATCAGATGCACAGTCGCCCTCGCATTCTATTTCGGGTAGCTGGATGGGATTTTCTAACAACTGGGGGATGGCAAGAAGGGCCTGACACCTGGCGGCCAAATCCAGAAGGAATCGACGAGGGATCTGCCTACCCTTGGATTTCTTCCTAGGTACTACCCTTGGCCTATCATTCCTAGATTGACTGACAATATTTACAGACGAAGAGGAAGATGAGGAGGATGGTGTAGAATGTACAGGAGAAGACCCCTCAGAGGAGGGGTAGAAAAGGTCGCTCATCGGACCTTGGACGGGTGGTCCGCAAGGCGGTACGCACCCGTGGGAGATGTAGGAGGTTTCCTCAACGAAGATGTGTTGTTGGAGAGTTTGAAAATTGACGTTTTTTTTTTCGTTTTCATTTTTAATGACAAAGCAGTGAAAAGAGATTGGAGGAGAGAGGAAAGTGGTTATGGCTAGAGGATTGTGGGGCTCGTAGAGCAGATCATGGTTGAAGACCTGGCGCGGGTTGAAAAGCCCGCGTAGGTATGTAAGCAAAGAAGGGGACCTGGGAAGATCATCAGACAATTGTCTGGCCCAGGAAGAAGATATCAGCAAAGGCTGAGACGAGTGGATGGAGAGGATGGCGGCTAATGAGCCGTCGACGGCAATGTTGAGGACGGATGAAGATCCGTCGATGACAGAGTCCTTCTGGCGAGGACGAGGATAGTTTGGAACCTTGGCAAGAGTGGTAATATTCTCTGGTATTTCGGAGATCAATGGTGGTCCTTCAAGCTGTGGAGATGAGAACATCCTTTCCAGTGCAACGGAAATGTCCCATATGTCGAACCATTTGTCCCACTCGCATTCCGGATCTTTGATCTTGCCTCTTTTGGTGATCCTCGGACATTTTTCAGCCAAATGTACAGCATGTGATCCTCCATATGCTTCTCGTGGGTGATCTCCCATCTGAACAACGGGCCCTCTGTTGAAGTGGTTTGATAGAGTCCACGTGAGGGGCTTCCAATCGCCTTGAACGGTCCTTTGAAGCCTAGGCCAAACCTGCGGTTCGGCCTAATTTCCTTTGGCGGTTTGAGCATTCCCTGTAACTGTGCGCCCAGACCTTTTCCTTGTTGATAGCCGATGTTCCTCATAATCTCCCAACCTTTGGAGTGAAAAGGGAGACACGATGTTGTGGTTGCCCTGACCGGCTCTTTTGGTGCTAGTGGCATGCGAGATGGATCACGCACGTCCAGCAGTGACAATATGGGCCGATGAGACGGCCAAACAGAGGGCAGAGAGGTGTTGATAGCATCCACTGTGTGAAGGACAGGTGTACTGACCACTTTAATAATTCTCCCGTTGTAAGGAAACTTCAGGCACTGATGGTTGGTGGAAGGCACAGCGTCCATGGCTTCAATGTAAGGACGACCCAGTATAGCCTTGAATGTGGGGTCCATGTCGAGGACATGGAATTCCGTGGGAATTGCCATGGGGCCTAGTTCTGCCTTCAGAATAATCATCCCCTGCGGCGGCCTTTTGCTATTGTCATAGGCCGTGACCGTGATCGAGGAAGGTCTTATTTGTTCCTCGTCAACCCCACACAACTGAAGAGTGCTCATGGAGATCACATTTATGGACGCACCCGTGTCGACAAGACACGGGTTTATGGATACCCCATTAATTTTTATTGAAATGCACAATGCATATTTCCGAGATTCCTTGGGAGCGAGCTCGTAGTTGTGAAACATGATGGCTGGTTGTGTGTCTGTTGGGGTTAGGACGGTCGAAATCTTCTCCACGGGGAGGTCTTCATTAACCATGACCTTTTGAAGATATTCCATCAAGGCCGCCTGGTGGGATGTGGATCTTTGAAGTAGCTCTAGGATGGAGATCCGGCAGGCGTCTTGTCCAAGTGTTTCAGTAGATCATACTGTGTTCCAGGGATAGCTCTTTCTGGTTGTTCTGCATCATCCTTCTCTGGCTGAGATTGCTCGGGATTCTGACTGTTGTGGGGGAAAACCCTGTGGAAAATCCTTCCACTCCGGAGCACCATTGCCTGCGGCTTTTGTACCTCTGTGGGGGTAGCAGTGGGTTTTAACAGGGGTTTGAGGGGTAGTAGTGGAGGAATGGTTGATGAAGCAGGGGTGATGACGGGAGCAGGGATTCTGATGAGGGGTTTGTTAGGTGGAGGCATGGCGGAGGTAGAGGGGATATCGCGCGGATTATGAAGGATAAGGGGTTTGGAAGGTGGAGGTGGAGGTAAGGTTTGAAACGGGTAAAGGTTTTGAGGCGGATGGTGGGTGATGAGTGGTTTTGAAGGCATTAGTGGTGATGTGGTGGAGAAAGACGGGGTTATGTACGGTGGGCGGATGATAAGGGGTTTAGAAGGCGTAGGGGTAAATGTGGTAGAGGTGGATGGTAAAGTGGGGGAGTGGGAGAAGGTGAGAGGGTGTGAAGGCGTAGTAGAAAGTGTCGGTTGATAGGAGGTCGGTGTGCGGATGAGAGGGCGTAATGGTAGTGGAAATGGTGAAGGCGATACCGATGCGGGTTGATGAGAGAGAGGTGCTACCCGGGCAAGGTGAGGGGGTTGCATGACGATAGGGTTGGAGGTATAAAGGATGGAGGTACTTTCCTGGTGCCACACCTGCTCTCTCCCGACTTCCGGGAAGGAGGAGATGGGGTTAACCTGATGATTGGGCTGTTGGTGCTCCGGTAGTGGATTCTGGATTATGCCCATGTCGGGCTGTTGTTGTGGGGCCTGCTGAGGCTGTTGTTGTTGTGGTGGTTGCTGCTGCTGCTGCTGTGGCCTCTGAGGAGGTCTCCTAGCCTTGAGAGCCGTGACGTACCGTCTCATCTCATCCCAATCTATTTGATGTTCATCATTCATATCATGGATGTAATCTTTGAAATGGAAGCAGTAATCCACTGTGTGTCCCGGCTGCCTGTGGTAGACGCAGTATTTGGAGGTATCAACATTGGGGGGCCAGGCGGGCCTTTCTCTGGGTAGGGCGAGTTGGTTTGATGCCATGAGGGCATTAAAAATATCTGCTAAGGTTTCTGGCAATGGTGGATAGTAGGCTCTCTTAGGACCGAGCGGCCTCCTTTGTTGCTGTTGGGGACCATAGTTCCCCGGGGGTGGAACTTGGTTGTACTGAAGCGGTGGTTGTTGTTGTTGAGGTTGTGGTTGTTGTTGCTGGGGTTGGCGTAATGGAGGCATATTATCCTGGGGTGGATTATTTTGGGGTGGAGGACGGAGAGGGAAAGGACCTGGTTGAAGGGGTAGTCGGGGCATTTGTGGAGGCCTTGGGTTGACTGCATAGTTGGCATTGTTGACCGCACTGACTTGCTCATTTGTCACGACCCCTTCTGTGGCTCCGCCCGGGACACCAGCGCCTGTCTTTCTGACCACTTTGGGCTTCGGCGACTCAAACATGTTCATGATGGGGGAGTCTTTTAGCTGGGTTTGGATGTATCGGGCCCTTTCATAGAGTTCCTCCATTGTAGTAAGTTTATTCATGGCGAGGACGTGTCTGAACTGCGGGGTTGCATTAGACACAATCATTTTCACTTGTTCGGGCTCGGAGAGGGTATCCCTTATTCTTTCCGCCAGAGACCTCCATCTATCAGCATATCGGACAAAATCCTCGTCGGGTTTCATCTTTTCGGCCACTAGGTCGGTAATGGAGAGTGAGGGACCGACCCTATCCCTATATTTCTGCAAGAACCTTCTCTGCACTATTTCAAAATTCTCGGCTTCGCGGGGCTCCAGAGAATAGAACCACTCAAGCGCGGGACCATCCAATGATCTCCGAAAGAGGTATGCCAGGGACCTCTGATCGTTTTGCCAATAGGAGGACTCATACATGAAGTCCTTGAGGTGAATGAAGGGGTTGCCGGTACCATTGTATCTGCGGTACGTGGGCATTTCGGAGGGAGGAAGATGAATGACGGGGAGGATTGGCAAAGCAACCTCCGGGGTGGCTTTCACGTCCACCATTCTTCTCAGATTTTGAAACTGCTCGTCCATGCGATTGAACCTATTGAGGAGCGATTGGGCGAGCTCCTCTGGGGGTGAAGGTGGCACTTGCCATTGGGGGAGAAACTGTCTCCCGGAGACTTGAGGGGGAAACCCGGAATGAGAGGGAACTGTCGGACCACCGACAGTTGGCCCTGGCTGAAACGGTGTGTGAGGAACACCGGGAGTTTGAGATTGTGACGGGAATTGGAATGAGGGAGGTTGTTGGCTCGCTTGTCCTTGAAGCGAGGGAGACTGGATGGCTTGCGCCAATGAAGGAGATGGAATGGCCTGCACGGACTCGTGGAGAGGTGCGATAGCCGGAGTTGACTCCTGGGGCGTGGGGGAAACAGATTTCCCCTTTAGAATGGCCTGGAAGGCCCGGAGCTGTTCAGAGGTAAGCTCCGTGTTGGCGAGGACGCCCAGTAAGGAAGTGATATCCTGTGGCGGGGACGTGTCCCCGGCAATAACCTGCACCTCATGCGAGGGGTCATGAGAAGGACCCGAGTCCATAGCATGGACTCGCGGGTCGGCTGTCAAACCACGGCTAGGGTGGTTCTCCTGAGAAGACTCGTGAGACATGCTCACAGTTCTCCCAGAACGCAAAAACATACACTAGCAAGTAGGTAGCAGAGATTATCAAACAAGTGGATGCCTTTACGCCCTTTTTTTTTGTTTTGATTTTGATGATTTTTTTTTGTGTGTTTTTAGCGAGATCCGAAGTTCACACAAGATAGGGACCCTAGTTTATTTTTGTTTCACCGCCGTGTCAGCTAGGGTCTCTCGTCTCACCACGAATGAAATGACTAACTTCGGGGAACTTCAATGGTACAACCAGCCCAGTGAACGAAGAGGAGATTCTTCGATGTCGGGGACTTACGGAGGTCCCAGTGTAGGAGATTCTAGTCCGTTGAGAGGAATTCCCAAACGGAGAGTCCTTCCTTCACCGGGAAAGGGTGATCCTCAAAAAAATGAAAAAAAGGATAGAAAAGAGGAATGGATGTATGCAATGGAATGCTGACAGATATATGGAGTGGGAAAACAACAGAAATAACAAACATGTAATAAACAAAGAACCAATCAGAACTGACGGTGCTGCCGTGAGCACAACGGGGGCGCGCGTGGGCGCCAAGGTGGAGAGGCACGGGTGGTGCCGAACTTGCAAGGGTAGCCGGGAGGAAGCAGTAGACGTCCCACCGTGATCGCCAATCTGTGAGCGACGTCACGCGGTTCGGAGTTCGATGGTGCGAGGAAGAGGATGCGGAGAGCGCGCGGGCTCTTCTTTTTGTTTGTTTTGCTGTTTGCTGCAACACAGAGATGAGAGAAGAGAGAGAAGAGGCCACCACGGGAGATTGCTCCGGCGGGGCGAGCGGGACAAGTAGAATATAGCAAGATATGGGGTTCAAACGGCCATAGCGGGAAGTGACTCGCCGCGACCTCGGGGGGACGGGAATGGTGCAGAAATTAAATAACAAAAATTGAAACGGCCATTGGGGAAGTGACTCGCCGCGGCCTCGAGAATATGAGCAGAATATAGCAGCATATAAAAGAGAATATAAGAACAGAGATTTAAACGGCCATTGGGGAAGTGACTCGCCGCGGCCTCGAGAATATGAGCAGAATATAACAGAATATAGAGAGAGTATAAGAGCGGAAATTTAAACGGCCATTGGGGAAGTGACTCGCCGCGGCCTCGATGATATGAGCAGAATATAACAGAATATAGAGAGAATGTAAGAACGGAAATTTAAACGGCCATTGGGGAAGTGACTCGCCGCGGCCTCGATGATATGAGCAGAATATAACAGGATATAAAGAGAATATGAGAACAGAAATTTAAACGGCCATTGGGGAAGTGACTCGCCGCGGCCTCGATGAAAAGATGTGATCGCCAGGGGCCGAAAGACCCCAAAATAAGAAAGTGATCGCGCCTACCTCAAGAGCGGGAGATGGCGGGTTGCTTCTTCCTCTCCTTCCGGCCGGCCGACGGAGAGGGCTTTCCTCGGCTACCCTTGCAAAACAACGACAAACAAATAACAAATGGCTTAGAAAGATGAATGTGTAGTATTCATATCCTTGCAATAAAAATGACGAAATAACGGGAAGACACACACCTGGTTGGTGTTATCTTTTAAACCCCTCTCGGACTCGAGTAGGAGGAAAATGAGATGATGGATGCGAGATGATGAATGCAAAGAACTACGAAGAAAAGGAAAGAGTTGGCTTATTGGATGTGCCGGTGGTGAAATTCGGCGGAGCTCCGGCAGCGTGGGGACGACGTAGAAGCGCGGTGGATGAAGACGACCTTCCTCTCGCGAGCGTGGGCACCCGAGAAGCCGGCAGAACCTCCACCTACAAAAGACCCCACGGGTTAGAAAAATGACTCCGTAGCCTCTGGGCTCCGGCAGCCTATCGGATCACTGCTTAGCTCCCCTAGAACTGAGGGGGTGGGCCTCTATTTATAGAGCTCCGGAAGGTGGAGGCGTCCAGGACCCTGGACACCTCCATCAGGGCCGAAATAATATTTTATTCTATTTTTATTGATTTTTTTGGAATACTTTTGTGGAGGCGTCCAGGGTCCCGGACGCCTCAAGCAGGTCCACCGAAAACCGACGACGGCCGCACGCGGTTCGGCACAACGCGTGGTTTTGTGAGCGGCGCCTCGTGATTCAGAAATGGGCGCGTCCAGCTGACCGGACGTCTCTATATTTGGTTTTTTTCACGCACGACAAACCGTCGTTCGGTGGCCGGCGCCCGTGAGGGAGTTGATGGAGGCGTCCAGGGGCCTGGACGCCTCCAAAAGTTTATTATTATTTTTTTATTTTTCTTTTGTCTTTTATACAAGGGCTGGCATTTTAATTTTTTTATTTATTTTTATGGAGGCGTCCAAGGGCCTGGACGCCTCCATTAATATGTATTTTTTATTTATTTTATTTTTTTATGCCAACTGGCATTTTATAAATATTTATTATTATTAGTTTTTATGGAGGCGTCCAGGGCCCTGGACGCCTCCATTAATATATATATATTTTTATTTATTTTTGGGCCCTGAGAAAAATAATAAAATAAATTATAAAAATGGGGGCGTCCAGGCGCCTGGACGCCCCCATTAAGACCCACCCGGGTCCTCAAATCAGGCGTCGGCGGCCGCCCGGCAGACCCCCTTCTTGATTCCGGAACCTCTTAATGCGTCCGACTGGTGTTGATGCCGTCCGAATGCCGTGACGAGACGATTCCGGATGCCGAAAAAGGCGGAAGAAGACTCAGGAAAAGGAAGCACTCGAGCGATTCGAAATGCGTAGGCCATCGCGGGGCGTCGTATAGTAATATGAGACTTTCTCATGAGACGTCAAGAATGGCGTGTCTACACCACCCACAAGCCGGAAGGCTCGAAAGGGTTAATTGGTGTGTGGAGATACATTAAAGTTTAAAATAATTTAGGAAATAACTATCGAATTAACTACTTAAATAATAGGAAATAAATTATATTTTTAATTAATAAACTACCTACATAGTCCAGTCCATAAAGTACAGTCTACAGGGAAAGAAAATGTACTCAAGCGTCGGGTACGCCCCCGGCTCTGGTAAGTTGGCAACTACGAACCTCAGCGTTGCACCTCCGAACCTTGAGGAGGAACCGCAACACCTGAAAAGAAAGGGGTGAGCCTCATCTCATTGGCTTAGTAGGGGCCCCGCGGATCCCCACCACGAAACAACGGCTCTAAATAGCAGTGATGATAATAATAACAATAACAATAGTAACAGTAGCAAATGTAACAACAACGGAAATAGAAGGATGCGGTGGAAACATAGCTCTCCAAGCTACTCCTAATAGCACGGAAAGAAAACCCCGATCTTACAGTCGGGACTGTCGAATCACCGGTAAAACCACGGTTACGCTACTGAAGGGAAAGGAACCACGACACTCCTGTCGTGCAGGCCCATCCTCGCCAATGAAGGCCACAGCCTAGACCACGCGGTCCGGGGGTAAGGTCACGATATCACTATCATGAACAAGACTCTGCCCACGGGTGGAACCCTTGATCTGAATGTTGGGAAAAATGCACAGAAAGCATCCAAAGAACCACGAAGAAACTCATCTCGCGTGACAGGAGAACTGCCCACTAGAAGCAAGGTCGGATGCGTCCACCGATGAATTAGTCCGTAGCCTCATGTATCTTCCTACTCACCCCAGGCGGAAACTGAGATGTCGTACACAGGTAACCACATAACAAGCACTAGTTGGGGTCACGCTCGTCAGCACGCATCCACCACCCCCAACTATATGTGTACAAACATGCCATCTACTCTAGGTCGGGTCCTCTAGCTGGTTTTCCCCCCAACCGAACTCAGTCTACAAAGGTAAGGGGCCCTACGGTAACCAGCTTAAAAACCGTCTACTCGGGTAAAGTCTCCGCCACTCCTCGGTGGATAAGCAACTACGTGCCCAGGTCAGCTCCATTTAGTGGGAGGGTCACTCAAGGTAGAAGCTCTTGGTAGAAGATGTTGAGTTATGGTTTTGATGATTGTTGTGATTGTTAAGTTATGGTTTTGATGATAACTAAACTTAATGTGTGATTAAGTGATGATAACTAAACTTGTGGTTGATTGCTCATGCTCCTGTTATCTATGTATGGCTGAGATGGAAAATGGTAACGGTTGCATGGTCTTGATCCTTGGTTTGCATATGTTGGTTTAATTTACAAGAGGCAAGAGGTTTCATAACCTCTTTAATATGAATAAGCATGGTATTAATCCTGACCATCTTGCTTGCAGGATTAAACTCATGGCAGTCACCTGGTGAATCAAACGTGTGGATACTCACCCTGCTCCTTTACAATCCAAAACAGGTGGTATATGTCATGTACTGTCAAAGAACCATTGGTGAGACTCTTACCTTGTCTTAGCATCGATCTCACCATGTGTATCTCATATACCTCTCCTTAATACACCTCATTCATGTATATCAAACATGAAACCCTTCTGGCCATCGTGCGCCCTCGCCCTCTGATCGACCTGCGCGGTCAGGTCGCGGGGATCGACCTGCTCGATCAGGTCGCGGGGGTCAAGGGGGCAGCGCCCCTTGCGGGGGTTTCTGGGGGCAGAGGCCCCGGAACAAAATTTAGAAATGCTCAAATGGTTTAGACGTTTCAAATGCATAAACCAAGTGAATCCAATCCCAAAATGCATGGATTTGATATGGACATGAAGCCCTTGAATTATGGACATGTTTCTTTGAGCTAACACTTCATTTTTGCAGGTATAGGAGTTTCCGGTCGACCAACACATCTTGGCCGGTCGACCAGATTTGCCAGTGCCTAAAAATTCCAATCTTTGCAGGTAGCGGTCGACCGCCCCTAGGCGTCCGGTCGACCGGTTCTCCCAGAATCGAAAAGATGGAGATTTTGTAGGTTTCGGTCGACCGCCATTATAGGGCCAGTCGACCGGTTTTGCCAGAGCCTAAAAGTTCTGGCTGCAGCAGGTTCTGGTCGACCGCCCCATACCTTCCGGTCGACTGCCAGCCTCGAGCCCCCTTTTGTTGACTTCGATTTCAAGCTCGTGGAGAGGAATCTTTCATCCATTTCTTTAATCCCACTGCCCCCAATCTAGGACGGATTTGTGGATCTGGTCTGGAGGCTGTCCATGGACCATTCAAAGGTTATAAAACATCTCATTGGAGCCAATAACCCTGACCATCCAAGAGGGCTTCAAGTGAGATAAAGAGGAGGCTATCCAAGGAGGAAGGAGAGGGTACTGTAGCTCCGTGAATAGTACCTCGTCCAGCAAGATCTTCATCCATCTCCAAGGTGTTTGAAGCCAAATCTGAAGCTAGCAACCTCCAAGGGAGTGAAGAAGCAAGTAAGCATTCAAGGAAGATCAAGGGGAGACCGTCCAAGGAGGAAGAAGGGAAGAAGCAAGTAAGCAAGCAAGAGATCAAGGGAAGACTGCCAAAGGGAGAAAGAACAAGGTTTTCACAACCCATCCAAAGCCATTCAAGCAAAGAAAGAATCAATGCAAGATCTGCATCATACATTCAAAAGGAACCCAAATCAGGAGTTTTCTAAACTAAGCCTCATCGTCTTTATGTTTTGGATGTTGTAATTGTGTTAATCATAAACTGCAAGAACTTGTGTGTGTGTGTGGATCGTTGTTCGATCCGTGATCGTGTGTGTGTGTGTGTGTCGTATTTGATTCGTGTGTGTGCGTGGATCTTCCTAGATCTACGTTTGTGTGTGGGGGGGTCTTTTAGATCCGTTCTGTCTCGTGTGTGTGGATTGCTGCACTTGTGGCAGTGGGTGTTTGTGTTGGTGATCCGCTTGTTGGATCGTGTTGGAGACCTCATCTCCGTGTGTGTGTGTGTGTGTTGGGGCACGTCCCCGTGTGTGTGGGCAGGTGTCGTCCTGCGTGAGTGTTTGGAGCGTCATCTCTGTTTGGGGATTTATCCCCGAGTGAAGCCTCACCGAGTTTGGTGAGGGGTGGACGTAGGATTACCGTCGTTGCATCCGAACCACCTTAAAAACCGCTGTGCATTGTGTTTTGTATTATGATGTTTGGTCCTTTTCTTCTACCTCCATTCTACGTGAGTGTTAGTATAATTGCGATTCTGGATTTATCCTCGTATATCTTGCATAATCTATATCATCATCCAATTCAGTTTGATAAATCCAATTTGTGAACAAACAGTTTTGAACCTCTTGATTAACATTGTATCACATATTTTGAAAAGGCCTAAAGTTTTTGTAAAATTGGTAAACACCCAATTCACCCCCCTCTTGGGTGTCATTGATCGCGGGACTTCAGAAGAAACACCAAAGTACTGATAGGCTACGCACGCACCCGTCATAAGTATCACAGAACACAGGGTGGCTCGGTGCCACCAGACTCAAGATGACTTGCTAGACTCGCTAATCCAACGACCATAGAGTCACACAACTCATCCCAAGGCCGTTGTACCACATGGCACCATGCCGTCAAATTATCCTAGTCCAAGAGTCAGAAACCACGGTCAAAAGGATTCTTAATGCGACTCTCAACCGTCGGGTCCATTCCCTCTCTAAGGGAGACTAGAAAGCCCCCAACCCCTGGCTGGGTCACTAGACTATCGGTCACTGGCCATATGCATGGCCCGCATGGAAACTGCTTTTCGAGGAAACTCACACAGTGCGGGGATAGCCCTCTGCACGTACACGAGTACACGAAGACTCGAACTAGCGAAACAAGGAAGTCCAGAACACACGGGGTCACCTAGACCTTCAAAACCTCACAGGCATGCTAAACGAGGTAACGTGATTCCCCCGGACTCCCAAAAATACGAACTTGATCCTCATGGGGTGTTCGGGACATCTACAGAGTATAAGGTAGACCAATGGGTCTCAGTCGGGTCGACCGACGGCCAAAAAAGTGAAGAACACTGCATTTCGGTCGACCAGACCCTGAAGTCGATCGACCTACAGCAGACTGGTCGATCGACTTGCCCCTTAGGTCGGTCGACTGACACTTGGCTCGGTTGACCAGCCCTTCAGGGTCGGTCGACCATTACAGCATGGTCGCCGCCCGTGGCGAATCCTGATCGGTCGACCGAAATTCTCCATCGGTCGACCGAAATCGACGAAAACCATGCGTAACCCCATCCAAGGGGTTCCTAACCACACCCCACTCGACCCCCATCAAGGGGGAAAACATCGGGGATCTCGCCCTGGCTCCCAAACCACCAAATGCGAGCAAATAAATGGGAAAACACCGCCCGATCCACAGAAATCGTCACTTGCCCTAAACATGGGAAAACCTCCACAGCATGAACTAAAACCCACTCTCGGCCTCGCCTCGGCCTACAAATCAGGGGAAAATGGAAAGCAAGGGCCAAGGATCCATCCCCCTACCTCTCACGACGAGATCCCGCACCGAGGATGCCGATTCCAGGAAAAAATACGCGTCGAACCAACGCAGGCTTCACAAACTCGCGAACGAGCTCCACCGTGCCACCGCCCCATTCCTCGCTCCATCCTTGCTGATCATCGCCCCACGTGCCTCTCCGCCCCGCCCATGCTATCCTCCATCGGCCACCCGAAGAAAGGAGGGTGAGAGGGAGAGAAACGAGAGGAGAGAGAGAGAGAATGAGAGAACGAGGAGAGAGGGGGTGAAGGGTTATATTTATAGTGTTGGCATTTAAAAATTTGAAAAAAATAAAAATTAGAAAAAAGCATCCCCACGATCCTCAAAAATTACACAACACCTTTGCAACGTTTTGGAGTCCGGAAACACAACAGTTCACCATACACGGGGATCCGAAGGCCCGATAGTCAAAAATCTGATTTAATTACAAAACGCAATCCGGGACATACAGAAACACTCCAAAACCCACAAATTCCTGATCCAAAAATCCTGGGTGTTACACCATGTAGGAACTTTTGACCGGAGTCCTAAGAGGGCCTCGTCGGACTTCTCTATTGGGCTGTCCAAGGTGACCCTACTACAAGAGGATCTTGTTGGGCTTATTCCTATAAGAAAAGTTCTTATCGAGGTGGGTATACCTTGGGAGAACCCTCTGACACTGAAGTTAGTAGGCGCTTTGGAGGAAGGAGGAAGGGTTCTTAGGAGTGGGAGGCATCCAAGGTTTGCTTGAGAGCTTGGAGGAGGTGGAGGAGAAGAGGAAGATCTTTAAGTCTGAAAGGATTGTACATGGTGGCCTCCTAGGGCGGCTAATGGATGCGAAGCGTATCATGACATTGAAAAGGAGCATAGACCTGCTCATAGAGGTAGGTTGTTATGGCAGTTTGAATCCTCGAAAATCAACGATTTGGACCAGATTTGGTAGGATGGAGGCCATGCAGCTCACATTGGGATAGTATACATATCCCCATGTGCTTGAGGCCATGGGTGTTTGTACATAGGGTGGTTACTACACTTCTCGAGGGATATACATCTAATAGGGCTCTTACTTTCAATGCGATGCCTCGTAACCCTTCGAAGGAGATTTAACCATATGTGTTTGCTCTCTAAAGTTTGTGGTCTTTACCACATTCACCTTGTTGGTTTTGCATTAACTAGTACAACGTCTAGGCTAATGCCTCCACACTGGAGCTACGATAATGAGAGTCAAGCTAGAAGACCATCAGTCAGGTTATGTTGAGCTATAAGATGAAGCTAAGGCTCTCCCATAGCTCAGGATCGAGCTAAGGCTGTTTCTTGCCTTGGTGGTTGAGCAAGGCCATTCTTTGGCTCGGGACCTAACTAAGGCTTCTCCTTGTCTTGGTGGCCAGGCTATAGCTGTTTTATGACTTGGGGTCGAGCTAAGGCTCGAGACCTCCTGATGGCCTAGTGTCGAGTTAATACTCTAGACCTCCTGATGGCTCGAGGTCGAGTTAATACTCTACACTTCTTAATGACTCGAGGTCGAGTTAAGACTCAAGATTTTCTGAGCTAACACTTACAGGGTTACGTCGTTTACCCGGGGGCTTCCCTCCCAATTATGAAACCGAACGGAGGGGCTCACTTGGTGTAACGACCCGGAGATCCAGATACCGATAAACCGATACCAAGAACTCGGGGAAGCCACCCAAGAGGCTGATGAGGTCCCGTAAGGGTTGGAGGGTTTTGTCGAGGGGATGCATAACGAATTAGAATTACACGCGCGCAATATTAACTATAGCAACAATTTGAACTATAAACGGAAGCAATTTAAATATCAGAGTGATAAATATATACGATAGTCCATATCCACAATATATACAGGTCCAACAACTGTACAAGAGTCAAAAATATACAACTACTCGGGGCATACCCCGGTCAAAAGGTACAAGAAAAGATAAAAGACTACTAACAATCTACTGAGTGATCACTGCTGACACTAAGACCTACCGTCAAAAGTGCGGGAAGCTGCGGAAGAAGGCTGTTGTTGCTCACCTGAAAGAGTAAGGGTGAGACCTTAAAACTAAATGCATGAAAGCAAATAAGACATGCATTGGCAAAATTAAACACAGTTTAGTAAAGCTGTAAAACTATTTAGACAGTTTAATAACAGCTAACTATAATGCCAATTGAAATTAAACGTGAGTACTCGAAATCTACCAGTAGAATAAACTCAACATTTCCAAGTGACAGGAGAAAGAAGGACCACCAGAAAGAGAAACCAGATGCGCCCACTGACGGCTTACACTGCGTCTCAAGTATCTACACAAGTCTGGATCGCGACAAGTGAGACACGTAACAGTACCAGAAACAAGTAACTAGTCAGGGTAACACTCGTCTGTGCCAGTCCAAGCCCCTGACCATGTGTGCACACACCGGCTCATTACCTTGAGCCATGCCTCTAGCTAGTTTTCCCCCCCAATAGGACGCTACTGTAAAGCAGGGGCCCACGGAAACTATCTTAAAAATCGTAAACGGGGACTACCCCGCCACCTCTCCTAGGTGGGCTGACACTAGAGGTCGTCGGGCTACGACTAGTGGTTCCATCACAAGGAAAGAGAACTAATTCTATTGGGATCTAAAAATATGCCAAAATAATTTAAATATGGCGAATATGCAATATGAAACGCATAAAGAAATAGACATGCGTAAATTGAAATTCTGTTGGAAATGGCGGTCAAACATTATCCCGCCACAGTCTCTGGCGGTCGGAGGTCCTGTCGCCAAAAGGAGTGTAGCGGTCTTCTAATAGGCCGCTAAGCTCCACTGCCATACTATGCTAATACGGTATTGACATTATATAGCGGTCCATAATGGATCCGCCAGAGGCCCTCTGGCGGTTCTACGATAAGCCGCCACACTAACCGTCCTATCGGGTCAAAGGTCAACTGACCTGGTCAACAGTCTGTAGCGGTCGAAGGATGAGCCGCTATGGGGAAGTAAATGGTCCAATGATGGGCCGCTACAAGGGTTGTAGCGCAGGGGCTGTGGACCGCCAAGGTCCACTGCCTTACTGCATTAAAGAAATGGTCACTGGCAGGACCGTCACCTACCTAGTGAACCGAATCCGTGGGGTTTGTAACCGGAACCCCTCCCGATCGACCTAGATTGACGGGAAACATAATTTTAACATGTTCCCTGCCACACAACCATCACATAATCATAATTTATAGCCTAAGAACCCAGCAACGATGGCCATGGAGAATTAAAACATAAATACGATGTTCATGCTCCAAAAACCAAAATGACGAGGTGCAGGCTGTGGAAGACATAAAGACGATGGGCATGGCAGAGGGAACAGTCCTAACGAGCTTGGGTATCCATCCCCCTACCTCGATCGCGCTGAAATCGCCGCTACGGGTGCATGCAAGCCGAGGTAGCCACGCCGCTCTCTCGCGCCCACCCGTCTCCACGTACCGCGGATCGTCTCAAAGTTGACGTCACCGCGCTCCACGCGTCCTGAGCATTCCGTTGATGCCTCCCACGCCTCCGTCCACGACCCGAGCCGGCCGCGCCACCAAGAGAGGGGGAGAGAGCTTCGCATGTGTGAGAGAGAGAGGGTGAGAGAGAGAGGGTGAGAGAGAGAAAGAGAAAGATGGGGAGAGAGAGGGGTCGACGGTTGGGTTAAAAAAATTGTTATATTGTTTTTTTTTTATTTTTAACCTCAAATTGCCATTTAACCCTCAAAGTAGCATAATTGTTAATATGCCTAATGAATTTCTTAAAAGCTTTTAATAAATGGGATAAAATGTTAGAAAAAGCCCATTAAATCTCTAAAAATCTTTTAAATTCACAGATTAACTTAATCATTGCTCACGACGATCTTCAATTCTAATTGGATACTCTGGTGTAGATAAATCTGCAGTCACTTCAAGTCAAACTGAATTATCAAGCATGTGAGATGCATCAGGGACGTACTTCCTCAGTTGGGACACATGAAATACATCGTGGATTGCTTGCATCGCCGCTGGCAATTGAAGACGATAAGCCACTTGGCCCACACATTCCGGGATAGGAAACGGACCAATGTAACGGGGACTGAGCTTTCCACGCTTCCCAAACCTCATCACACCTTTCATCGGAGATATTTTTACAAACACCATATCTCCAGGCTCAAATTGTAATGGTCGCCTGTGTTGATCTGCATAGCTTTTCTGTCGACTCTAAGCTGTCAACATTTTCTATCTGATCTGACGAACCACATCAGCACACTGTTGAACCATATCAGGTCCTATCAACAGTCAATCACCAGACTCAAACCACTTCAACTGTGTACGACAAGGACGCCCATATAAAGCTTCATACGGTGCCATATCAATGTTGGAGTGATAACTGTTATTATAAGCAAATTCCACTAGTGGCAAATGTTGACTCCACGAACCTTGCCAATCTAGGCAACATGATCGCAACATATCTTCTAAAGTCCGAATAGTCTCCTCTGACTGACCATCTGACTGCAGATGATACGCTGAACTAAATGCTAACTCTGTGCCCAACGCCTTTTGAAAGCTGCGCCAAAAGCTAGAAGTAAACCGTGGGTCGCGATCTGACACAATTGATATTGGAATTCCATGCAATGGCACAATCTTTTCAACATAGAGCTCGGCCAATCTTTGCACACTCCAGGCAACTTTAATCGGCAATAATCTTGCTATCTTTGTCAGTCAATCAATCAACAGCCAGATTCCATCATAACCCTGTAAAGTCCGGGGTAAACCCACAACAAAATCAGTCGTGACACGATCCCATTTCCACATCAAAATTTCTAATGGTTGAAGCATTCCTCCAGATTTTTGATGTTCAGCTTTTACATGTTGGCATGTCAAACATTTAGACACAAACTCAGTTACATCCTTTACATTCCTGGTCACCAGAACTGCCTTTTCAGATTTTGATACATCTTGTTAGTGCTGGGATGAAAAGCATAACGGGAGCCATGGGCTTTACGCAAAATGGCATTTCTTAATTCATCAATAGCTGGAACATATAGCCTTCTTCTGAAGCTGACCACTAACTCATCATCAAACTCAATATCATGCATCATTATAATGCGGGACAATTCAGAATCTGCTTGCTGAGCTTCCTTGATCTGCTGATAAATAGCTGGAGTCATCACAAGACTAGCACACACAGCTACCGTCGGATCACAAGGAATTTCTACACTGAATGTCTCACAAGGAAACTGTTCCCACAACTTCCATTCTCGAACCAGCAAATGACTGATTTTCACTTTTCTGATCAGAGCATCAGCCACCGCATTTATCTTACCTGGCTGATAGGAGAGAGTGAAATCATAGTCTTTCATATATTTTGCCGGAGATTCAAATCTTTTTGAGAAAACACATACTGCAAGCTTTGATGATTTGTAAAGATCTCAAATTTCTCACCATACAGATAGTGTCTCCAGATTTTCAGTGTAAAGATCACCGCTGCAAGCTCTAAATCATGTGTTGGATAATTCTATTCATGTTGTTTCAATTGTCGGGATGCATAAGTTATGACTTTACCATGTTGCATCAGCACTGCACCCAGAACTACTCGAGAAGCATCCGTGCATACCACGAATCCACCCGAGCCAAAAGGTAACACCAGCACTGGAGAAGAACTGAGAAGCCTTTTCAATTCATTAAAACTTTGCTCACATTGATCTGACCAGACAAAAAGAACATCCTTACGAGTCAGACGAGTCATTGGCGCGGCAATCCGTGTAAAGTCTTGAATGAATCTTTGATAATAACCAGCAAGACCTAGAAAACTTCTGATCTCTGTCACAGTCCTTGGTCTCTGCCATTGAAGAATAGCCTCAATCTTAGCTTGATCAACTGCAACTTCATCACCAGAAATCACATGACCGAGAAAATGCACTTCCCGAAGCCAAAACTCACATTTACAGAATTTTGCATAGAGCTCGTGATCTCGCAGAGTCTGCAATACGATCCTAAGATGTTGCACATGTTCTTCTTTAGAAGCAGAATAAACTAGAATATCATCGACAAAAATTACAACAAACTGATCCAGGTATGGACGGAACATACGCTGCATCAGGTCCATAAAAGCTGTTGGAGTATTGGTTGGCCCAAACGGCATAACCAAAAATTCATAATGACCATATCGCGTGCTAAAAGTAGTCTTTTCTACATCAAATTCCCGAATCCTCAATTGGAAATAGCTAGCCTGGTCGGAGATCAATCCGAGAAAAGATAATAGTAGACTGCAATTAATCAAACAAATCATCAATCCTGGGTAGAGGATACTTGTTCTTGATAGTCATCTGATTTAATTGCCTGTAATCAATACATAGTCTCAGGCTTACATCTTTCTTCTTTACAAACAAAACGGGAGCACTCCATGGAGAAAAGTTAGGACGAATATAACATTTTTCCAACAAATCTAACAACTGTGCTCTCAATTCTTTCAATTCAGCCGGAGCCATACGGTAAGGTGCCTTTGCTAAAGGTGCCGTACCTAGAATTAAGTCAATCACCATTTCTATTTCTCTCTGAGGAGGTAAGCCTGGTAACTCATCAGGAAACACATCAGGAAATTCACAAACCACAGGAATATCATTTATGTCTTGCTGTGGTGCCTCAACAGCAACCATCGAAGCTAAGAATCCATGACAACCTGCATTAAGTAATCTACATGCTCGAATAGTAGAAATAATCAAGCAAGAAGAACGAGATCGAATACCTTGGAAGTAGAATGCTGGTTTCCCATGTGGCTGAAAATAGACTTTCTTCGATCCACAGTCAACCACGGCTCCATACTCTTCTAACCAATCCATACCCAGAATAATATCATAATCGATCAGCTACAAAGCATATAGTCTAGCTGGCAACTGGTGATTGCCAATCAAAATGGGAGTCTCTTCTAGACAAAGAGGTGTGAACATGAAATCCCCAGAAGGTAATTCCACAAGCAACTCACAATATATCTCAGATGTCGGCTCCTCAATACAAGTAATAAAGTCTTCAAAAATAAATGAATGAGAAGCACATGAATCAAATAGAACACGAGCTGCATGGCCATAAATCATAATAGTACCTTCTACGAGGTGAGATGCCACAGCTTCAGCGCGAGTAATGTGAGAGACCTTCCCTTTTTGCTTTCTGCCAACTGTTGTAGATTGCCGAGATGAAGACACTGAAGCTTGAGGATAATATTGTTGAGATTGTGGTGGTGGAGGAGGTCTGAACTGAGCGGCTGTGGTTGAGAGAACAGAGAAAATTGAACCGATTTTGTTCTTGAGGACAGTCTCAAACCACATGCCACGGTTGATCACAACGAAAATAAATCACCGACATTGAACAAGGCTTGCCTGGATGATAACCACCACACCTCGGACACGGTCTCGGCTGACTAGCCACTGAACCCTGTCGCTGGGAAGAAGGTGTTGTTTGCTGCACGGTACCAGAAGATTCTTGCTGGTCATACCGCTTCTTAAACTTCTTGAACGTCTTCTTAAACTTGGGCTTGGAAAAGGAAGTGCCACCAGCAGTAGGGGCAGAAGATGGGACTCCTGTCACAGTTGACTGACTGACCTGTTGATGCTGCACACCTGATTGAACTGAGTCAACTTGGGTACGCCCTTGGGATCTTGCCATATCCAGTTCTAATGCTGCAGCTGCTTGATAAGTCGCATCCATCTCTGATACTCGGGTTGCAATCAGAGGCTGCCTTAATTCTGCTTTCAACCCACGCAGAAATTGCCGAGTCTTTAAACCTTCATCGGCAAAGATATGAGGCACATATCGACCCAATTCCAAGAACTTGTTATAGTATTGCAGAACTGTCATGTCACCTTGAGCTAATTCCATGAATTGATACATCTTGTCCACTCTGAGATAGGTTGGACTATACGTAGGCTCAAAAGACGTGACAAATTCCTTCCAAGTAATCTGGCGAAGCGGACGAGATCAGAAAGCAACTTCCCACTCCGTGGTCCACCACGCGAGTGCTGCTCCTTGCAATTGGAATGTAGCTAGCATCACTTTCTCCTCTTCAGTGCACTCCATAGAACGGAATACACGCTCAGTCGCATCTAGCCACACTCTGGCTGCATCAGGATCTGCTTGCCCTTCATAGGTCGGTGGGTGGAATAGTAGAAATTCTTTTAATGCCCTGCCACGACCACTTGGCGGCAAATCATCTCCAGGAGCAGGATCAGCTTAAACTCGAGCTGGGACATTAGCCAGAGGAGGAGAAGTACCACTTTCCTCCCTTGGAACACGAGCTCTTCTTCTAGGCGGCATGTTTAATCTAGAAGACACATAACAACAGAAAATCCAAAAGTAAACACGGAAAATATCCTAAGCCAGCAGTAGTAGACTCACATGGACTTGTTCTGGACTAATGCAATTTCAATTCCTTATACATAACCTCAACACCGCTCTGATACCAACTGTAACGACCTGGAGATCCGGATACCGATAAATCGATACCAAGAACTCGGGGAAGCCACCCAAGAGGCTGATGAGGCCCCATAAGGGTTGGAGGGTTTTGTCGAGGGGATGCATAACGAATTGGAATTACACTCGCGCAATATTAACTATAGCAACAATTTGAACTATAAACGGAAGCCATTTAAATATTAGAGTGATAAATATATACGATAGTCCAGATCCATAATATATACAAGTCCAACAATTATACAAGAGTCAAAAATCTACAACTACTCGGGACATACCCCGGTCAAAAGGTACAAGAAAAGACAAAAGAGTACTAACAATCTACTAAGCGATCACTGCTGGCACTAAGACTTGCCGTCAAAAGTGCGGGAAGCTGCGGAAGAAGGTTGCTGCTGCTCACCTGAAAGAGTAAGGGTGAGTCTCAGCCAGACTCAGTAGGGGTCACGCGGATCCCTACCTCAAAACTAAATGCAGGAAAGTAAATAAGACATGCATTGACAAAATTAAACACAGTTTAGTAAAGCTGAAAATTATCCAGACAATTTAATAACAGCTAACTATAATGCCAATTGAAATTAAACATGAGTACTCGAAATCTACCAGTAGAATAAACTCAACATTTCCAAGTGACAGGAGAAAGAAGGACCACCTGAAAGAGAAACCAGATGTGCCCACTGACGGCTTACACTGCGTCTCAAGTATCTACACAAGTCTGGATCGCGACAAGTGAGACACGTAACAGTACCAGAAACAAGTAACTAGTCAGGGTAACACTCGTCAGTGCCCCTCCAAACCCCTGACCATGTGTACACACACCGGCTCATTGCCTTGAGCCAGGCCTCTAGCTAGTTTTCCCCCCCAGTAGGACGCTACTGTAAAGCAGGGGCCCACGGAAACTATCTTAAAAACTGTACACCAGGACTATCCCGCCACCTCTACTAGGTGGGCCGACACTAGAGGTCGTCGGGCTACGACTAGTGGTTCTATCACAAGGAAAGAGAACTAATTCTATTGGGATCTAAAAACATGCCAAAATAATTTAAATATGGCGAATATGAAATAAGAAACGCATAAAGAAATAGACATGCGTAAATTGAAATTCTGTAGGAAATGGCGGTCAAACATTAGCCCGCCACAGTCTCTGGCGATCAGGGGTCCGGCCTCCAAAAGGAGTGTAGCGGTCTTCTAATAGGCCGCTAAGCTCCACCGCCATACTATGTTAATACGGTATTGACATTATATAGCGGTCCATAATGGATCCGCCAAAGGCCCTCTAGCGGTTCTACGATAAGCCACCACACTAACCGTCCTATTGGGTCAAAGGTCGACTGACATGGTCAACAGTCTGTAGCGGTCGAAGGATGAGCCACTATAGGGAAGTAGACTGTCCAATGATGGGCCGCTACAAGGGTTGTAGCACTGGGGCTGTGGACCGCCAAGGTCCACTGCCTTACTGCATTAAAGAAACGGTCACTGGCAGGACCGCCACCTGCCCAGTGAACCGAATCCGTGAGGTTTGTAACCGGAACCCCTCCCAATCGACCTAGATCAACAGGAAACACAATTTTAACCTGTTCCCTGCCACACAACCATCACATAATCACAATTTATAGCCTAAGAACCCAGCAACGATGGCCATGGAGAATTAAAACATAAATACGATCGATGTTCATGCTCCAAAAACCAAAATGACGAGGTGTAGGCTGTGGAAGACATAAAGACGATGGGCATGGCAGAGGGAACAGTCCTAACGAGCTCGGGTATCCATCCCCCTACCTCGATCGCGCCAAAATCACCGCTACGGGCGCATGCAAGCCGAGGTAGCCACGCCACTCTCTCGCGCCCACCCGTCTCCACACGCCGCGGATCATCTCAAAGTTGACATCACCGCGCTCCACGCGTCACGAGCATTCCGTTGACCCCTCTCACGCCTCCGTCCGCGACCCGAGACGGTCGCGCCACCAAGAGAGGGGGAGAGAGCTTCGCGTGAGAGAGAGAGAGAGAGAGAGA
Source organism: Amorphophallus konjac (assembly GCA_022559845.1). Taxonomy (NCBI): domain Eukaryota; kingdom Viridiplantae; phylum Streptophyta; class Magnoliopsida; order Alismatales; family Araceae; genus Amorphophallus; species Amorphophallus konjac. Next base: position 375,317,583 of record CM040126.1, on the reverse strand, counting down.
GAGAGGGTGAGAGAGAGAAAGAGAAAGATGGGGACAGAGAGGGGTCGACGGTGGGATTAAAAAAATTGTTTTATTATTTTTTTTATTTTTAACCTCAAATTGTCATTTAACCCTCAAAGAAGCATAATTTTTAATATGCCCAATAAATTTCTTAAAAACTTTTAATAAATGGGCTAAAATGTTAGAAAAAGTCCATTAAATCTCTAAAAATCTTCTAAATTCACGGATTAAAATATAATTTAATACCGGGAAAGATTTGTTAAAGAACGAGTTTTACACTTGACAAGTGAGGTTTGACAGCACTTGCTAGGCCGTAAAACTCTCTAAATGAGCTAAGCAGCCTTAATGGGTCAACCTCTGGCGTATCGAGCCTGGCCGTGTTTATTGTGTTTTTGAGAGGAGGGAAAATCCCCTCTGCACACTAAACAAAAAGCAAAAGAGGGGCATGATCACCTTGTCAATTGACAACACGTCAAAATAAACCAGTGAAGTGAAAGGGCCATTCGCTTTTCTAACATATAATGGAATTTCAAGTACTGGTCCACTCCACTATGAAAAGTTTATCGTAATATCAATTTTTTTCTGAATCTCAAAGGATAAGGATATTTATATTTTTGGACATTTTAGTGTACACATATGATTCGCATGGAAAATACTTGCTGCACAGTTTGGCGTATAGCTGGTGGCAAAGTGTCCAACAATTCGGAGTTCATATTCATATCTGATTATCCATCCCTTCTGTTTCACTAGTACAACTTAAACTTTTGCATATATAATCAGATCTTCGAATCAACAACTAGAATTTTTAGATACAGTAAAATTTTTATCACTTTCACAGGAGGAATTCATATAAGTTAAAATCTTTTATCTCCAATTTTTTAATGACTATGGTTCACGTGCTAATAACCATGGCAATGATAAAATGGGAAACCAGTAATATAGATAAAAAGAAGATCATGCAACCTAATCCTCACAATGACAAATACTTGTGCTAATACAAAATCTTTGGTTTTCTAATTTGTCTTAGTTTCTCATTCTCTTGTGTAATTTGTCATCTTGTAACTATTAGTTAATTACAAAAAAAAATTATAACAACTCTAAATAAAGATGTTTTGAAATGCTAGTTTTAATTTTTTGTATCATAAGTTTCTTGATTTTATTATAGTTTCAAGAGAATAATGTGAAATACTCTTCTATTTTATTGTAAATTAAACTCTGTTTCATTTTTTATTTTTTATAAGTTGGAGATTCAAGATGGCATGATGGAATGTCTAACATCCATGTTGATAGAGATGTAACATAATTCTCACAATGATATCAACTAAAGCTTATAGCTAGTATCTTTTAGTTTTTAAACTACAAAAAAATAGTATAGCTGTCTTTGGACATGCTGGATTAGACTTTAAATTTTGTTTCTAGACTTGTATTTAAGTTGCGTGGGTTGTAATTTGAATCTTATACTTTAAGTAAATGTTAACTAAAGTGGCCTTTTGGTATAGTACGTGGATATGGATGTGAATTTTGTGTAGAATGTGCTTTCAAAAAAATATTTGAATGTATATGTCGATTTCTTTTGGTATAACATATGGATGTGTATCTTGCAAAGATCAATAATGAATTTATAAAATAGTGATAAAAGTGACCTTAAATGAATGTTGAATATAATTGTGGATTTTATTTATAAAAATAAATATGTAAATATGTATATTGTAAGAATTCATGAAACATGTGAATATATATGTTGTAGGTGACAAATATCAATATGTAGGTATTAGGCAATAAAGGAAAAAAATAGGTTGGAAGAAAAGCCGACGGTTTTCAAACAGTCGGGAATGATATTTTTGATAAAAGAATAAAAAAAGAATGATCGATGATTTTCATAAAATGACGGTTTAAAAATCGTCGTCTAAAGAATAGCCGACGCTATGTTAGTCGATGGTAAAAAGACGACGATTAGACCGTCGTCTACCCTTTAGCAGATGGCAAACAGTCGACTGTTTAAGAAGCGCCGACGATTTTAACCGTCGGTAGTAACCCACTTTGTACGGGTGTTGGGCGTGTCTACACTGAGTAGCAAAAAGGGTGGGGTTCTGCTCAGATGACTTTGTTGTTCTGAGTGATACGTACACTGGATGATAAGGGAGGTCGATCTAGGGATAGAGTGGACGTTCCGTCGGCCAGTCGCCGTCGCTGATGCCTTGCAACTTGTTGCTAGTCGTTGCCGTCGTCAGAAGAGGGCAAATGAGATTTAATTAAGGACATAAGGTCAGGGTATTTTTGATAGAGAATTATAACGGTGGATAAAAGATGGTATATTCTTTAAAATATTTTTTTTAAAGGATGATTTATAACTCGATGGACATTTTCATAAGGGTAAGAAGATTTTGGTGACTTATTAATAAATAGTTATATTACGGAGACTTATGTCTAATACACCTTAGATTATAATAGGGGTCTAAAATTTAAAAACTCTTTTCTTTTTTAATGTGGGGCCCCTAAGTTCAGAATATTCATTCGGCAAAGGCAAAGTTGTCATGAAATGTACATATAAAAGTCCCTATTTAGAGGAAGAGATCGTAAATGTTGAGAAATATTGAACTCTCTCGGGGGACAGGCTCTATAATTAAAAGCACAACTAAGTTGCTCGGGCAAAAATGACAGTCATGGTGTGCAATCACTCCATTCATGCAGAACGATCAATAAAATTCAAGAAAAAAAAGAATAATTAAAAACTTCGAATGGGTGGAAGGTGGTCAACCTGATATACCGTCCATTCTTTTCTTTTGATTTTTTTTTTTGAAATTTGATAGTCATGTGATTTAACGACATGTACCATGGGTGAGATCCGGGTTAGATATATATATATATATTCTAAAGAAGAAAACCCGCTGCACAGTACTAGAGACGCGCAATCAGTCAGGGTCACTTTGGTAACGGATTAAGGTAAGTTAGAGTGAGTTAACCGGGGTCGGGTAATTTATTCTCTGTTTAATATTTTTTTCTTTAACCCGAGTCGGATAGGGTTAAAGTGGATTAACACGTTCCATTTAAATGGGTGGAATGAGTTATTTCACCCGGATTATGACCATTTGATAACGGGTTGGGTTATGGGCAGGTGGGTCACCCCGAGTAGGTCACCCGTCCTTAACCCAACCCGTTACCAAAGTGGCCCTCAGTAATTAAGTGTTACCCACAAAATAGAAAAATGCAATCACTCCATCCATTCTTTTCTTGCGAACTTTACGTTTTCTTGCGGGCGGAGTCATCATGTGTCCGAGGTGTGTCACCTTGGGTGAGCAGGAAGCAGATGTTGCTTATATATATATATATATATATATATATATATATATATATATATATATATATAGCCTTTCTAGTCATTTATTTCTGGTCTCACCTTTTCCTAGTGATTATAAGGTAACCTATTTTAGTAGTCCACTTTCTCTTAGTGACTATGGTAGTTTCCTTTCTAACCTTCTTTTACTTTTTAGCTTCCTTTATAGGCATTTATTTATTGTTTGGAATCACGTACCAACAGGGATCGTCACTATTAGTTGAGAGCTCTTCGGTGTGCCCGTGCAAAAGCCGTTGTTAGCCGAGGAAGGCGTTGTTAGGTGTGTGCACCTGGCCTTGTGTCTCCTAACACCGGTCATGCGATAATACCGATCATGCGAGAAATGGTTTCAAGTAATAGATAAAAGTGTCTTGTTAAGGTCCACGATTGACGAGTTACTGACTTCCGAATCGAATGTCTACTTTTGAGTTTTTTCACAATCGATAGACTTATGAATAAATTAGACTATCTTGATCTTAAGATTAGAAAATATCATAGAAAGAAAGTAAAGGTAGAATTTATATATGTATATATATATATAGATATATATATATATATATATATATATATATATATATAGATATATATTCTAAAAAAGAAAACCCGCTGCAGGGTACTAGAGATGTGCAATCACTCGGTAATTAAATTTTACCCACAAAACAGAAAAATGCAATCACTCCATCCATTATTTTCTTGGGAACTTTACGTTTTCTTGCGGGCGGAGTCATCATAGCCCTGTTTGACAAATGGGTTGTCCGCCGGTTAGCCGACACCGGCTAACCGGTGGGCCCCGCCTCCTCTCGTCCTCCCCCTCACACAAATCGGCTAACCGAACCCGAGTATCTTAATCGACCCTTCGGGGTCGATTAAGGCACCCCCTTACCCCGATGTCAAAGCGGCCCCATGTGTCCGAGGTGTGCCACCCTGGGTGAGCAGGAAGCAGATGTTGCATATATATATATATATATATATAATATATATTGTATCAAACTCTCAGCTAGCTGATGGCTAACCTATAACATTTTCTGTACCCTCTTTCAGCCTCGATCAAAGAGCAAGTGCTTAATTCCATATATATCAACAGTCACTAGTTCATGGATTCTAATATTCTTCCAAAGTTGTACATAATAATATACATGCAGCAGAAGCATCCGGATTATGATCAGACCCTCTGCATAAATAAATCAACGAATCACCAATGACAAAACTTATGCGTTATTCCCACCCGTACCCATCGCTATCTTTCTTTCTTTCTCACCATGCATATATGTACTCCCACGCACCTTATGTGACCAGGCAAGGAGGGGGGGGGGGGGGGGGCTGTTGGCGCGCATGCAGGGCCGAAGACTGCACCTGCATGGCTGCATGCCCCCACGCCCGCTCTTCGCCTCTCCACAGCAGCACCAGGTCGGGAAGCAACACAGCTAGAGGCTGTTGCGGTACCAGAGGACCCCCTTGGACTTGGACCCCTCGTCCGGCTCCACGTATATGCACTCCTTCGTCTCCCTCCACACCGCCTCGATGATGGGCGTCCCGTCGAAGCGGTAGTAGTCTCCGAGCACGCTCTTGACGGCCGCCGTCGCCTCCAGGGCGTGGTAGTGCGGCAACGACGAGAAGATGTGGTGCACGACGTGGGTGTTGCCGACGTGGTGGATGACACCGTTGAGGAGGCCGTAGTCCCTGTCCACCGTCGCCAGCGCCCCGCGCAGCCACTCCCACTCCGACGAGTCGAAGTGCGGCAGCGACAGGTGGGTGTGTTGCAGGTACGTCAAGAGCACCACCAGCCCGTTCAGGACCATCAGCGGCGCGCCGTACACCCGCGCCAGCCACCCCCACGAGTGGGCGACGGCGAGCCGGGTGAGGACGTACCCCATGCCGAGGAAGCCGGCGTCGGAGAGGAAGATCTCCGCTCGGTTGCGGTCCGAGTAGAGGGGGCTGTTGGGGTCGAAGTGGGATGCCCAGCGCGGGTAGTGGCGCCCCGAGATGTTGAAGGCGAGGTACGCCGGCCAGCCGAGGGTGAAGCAGGCGAGGAGGTAGAGGAAGCGGCCGAGGGGGTTGGTGAGGAGGAGCTCGAGGAGGCGGGGCAGGGTGGCCCGGGTCCTGGGGACGTACACCTCGTCGGTCTCCAAGCTGCCGGTGTTGGCGTGGTGCCGCCGGTGGCTGTGCTTAAACGAGAAGTAGGGGACGAGGAGGGAGGAGTGCAGGACAAAGCCGACGGCGTCGTTGAGAAGGCGGCAGTCGGATAATGCCTGGTGGCCGCACTCGTGGGCGAGGACCCAGACGCCGGTGAAGACGCTGCCCTGGGCGGCCCAGTAGAGTGGCCAAGCGAGGAGACGGAGAGGGGCGGGAAGGACCGGGATACAGACGACGGCGAGGTAGAATAGGGCGGAGACGGCGAGGAGGTCGCGGGCGACGTAGGAGAAGGAGCGGATGAGGGAGCGCTGGAAGCAGTGAGGGGGGATGGCCTTCCTGATGTCGGCCAAGGTGAAGGGTGGTTTCTCCGACGGCACCCGGTGGCAGTAGTTGCATGGGTCGTCGGACTTATTCTCATGGACGGTCATCAGGCGCCGGCGCCCATTGGCAACGCTACCTGCTAATCACTACTGCTGATCTTCTCTCTCTCTCAAACTCTTCCTCCTCAATGCATGTACTGCAATGATATTGTGCAGCTCTCTCTCTATCTGTCTCTCTCTCTCAAACTCTTTCTTCTTGTGCAGTGTGTCTGATATATGATATGATCTACTGCGGGGTTGTGGTCTGGGCTGGGTACGCGTATTTATAGCCACTGGGCAGCGGGGAGGTCGATCACCTTGATTTTTGAATTCCGACCCCCGGATTGTGGTAAGAAATGGTGGCTGTAATGAGGAGGAAGGTCCGGTGGTCATCTTTTCAAAACACAAGCATGGTCACGGTCTGACTTAAAATTATATAACACTCTATATTATCCAAGAATTAAATAGGATCGATCGTATTCAATTTATTGAACTTTAAATAATGTTTCACCAAGCATTCTGTATCACAAGGAAATTAAATTAATGTCCGCTCTTCTTGTGAATCCTACACGATGTACTGCAACGGTTCACTTGTTCTTTCGTTCTGCATGAACTAGGTTAAGTCATCTTAAAGGTTATGAAGATAAAACTTGTTCTCTTAACATGTGTATCTTTTTGTCCAAGAAAGGAATCATAATTTTTTAATCTAAAAGAAAGAAAAACTTTTCTTAAGGAATAAAAATATTTTCAAAAATAAATAAAAATGTATTTGCTTATCATGTACGTCGTAGTACATATTTGAAAACGGCCCTGCAAAGATCAAGATGCTCCGGTAAGTCGAAGCACCTGCGGGGAGACGGACGTCTTTGCTTACTTGAAATGCCGGCGATGAATTTGAGTCGGTATCCCCCGCCCGGCAGTCTCTCCAGTTTCCACCCGCCCGCCTTCCCTGAACTCGTCCCGGCCAAACAACACACAACGCACGCAGTGAGAAAACATTGCGTCATCCCCCATGTCCAGCCACCCAACTCTGACCGTACGGTCAGTCAAAATCACAAGTAGAACGGGAGGAATATATATTAAAAAAATGTAGGCCTTTTTCTGATCAAGTGAAAAAAAAAAAACCGTAGACTTGGGAATGTAAAAACCGGCTCCACGGGAATTGATCGATGCTTGTCCAAGGTTTGCCAAATATAGATGGGACGGGTTGAATCGTCTATTCCGTTCGGGATGATTGATACATACATGGGATATAATCGAAACGTTTTATATATTTAATATTTTATTTTAAATATAAAATATTTTATAAATAAGTTGATTATAAATGAAACCTAAGAACCGTCTAATCAACTAACCTAAGAATTTTCTTATATTATTTTACATATATTATATATATAAAGATTTTTTACACTTTACAGTACGGAGCGAGACAGTACTGTATATCATCCCATCCACGTAAAAAATCGAGATGATCGATACGAGCGAGTCGACAAACCTTATATTTGCCTAATTAGAAATTTGGAATCAAGACCGCTAAACAATTCATTCAAAGACTTATTTATATATGTATCCTTCTTAAAATATTAATCCCATAAAAATATATCTTATATTTACATCTGCTTATATGTTGTTTAAACTCAACCATAACCGTCCGTCACGACACTACAACGGACCATTGTAGATGGATAATTATGACAGATTTTTCGTGACAATGCATTTTTAACGAGAGTATACAAACAAATATAAATCTAACAATACACGTGATAATATATTTGCCCAATAAGAATAGGTAATCTTTTCTGTAAAAAATAAATTAAGAGAGATATGTATGCAAAAAATCCTCCATTTAACAAGGGGTCTAGTAAAGGTCTGCATACCTGAACAGTGAACAGGGACAGCCCTATGCACGTACACGAGTACACGAAGACTCGAACTAGCAAAACAAGGAAGTCCAGAACACACGAGGTCACCTAGACCTTCAAAACCTCACAGGCATGCTAAACGAGGTAACGTAATTCCCCCGGACACCCAAAAATATGAACTTGATCCCCACGGGGTGTCCGGGACATCTACAGAGCAAAAGGTAGACCAATGGGTCTCAGCCGGGTCGACCGGCGGCCAAAAGAGCGAAGAACACTGCATTTCGGTCGACCAGACCCTGAGGTCGATCGACCTACAGCAGACTGGTCGATCGACCGGCCCGTTGGGTCGGTCGACGGACACTTGGCTCGGTTGACCAACCCTTCAGGGTCGGTCAACCAATACAGCACGGTCGCTGCCCGTGGCGAATCCTGATTGGTCCATCGAAATTCTCCATCGGTCGACCGAAATCGGAGAAAACCCTGCGTGACCCCATCCAAGGGGTTCCAAACCACACCCCACTCGACCCCGATCAAGGGGGAAAACATCGGGGATCTCGCCCTAGCTCCCAAACCACCAAATGCGACCAAATAAATGGGAAAACACCGCCCGATCCGCGGAAATCGTCACTCGCCCTAAACATGGGAAAACCTCCCCAGCATGAACGAAAACCCACTCTCGGCCTCGCCTCAGCCTACAAATCACGGGAAAATAGAAAGCAAGGGCCAAGGATCCATCCCCCTACCTCTCACGACGAGATCCCGCACCAAGGATGCCGATTCCAGGCGAAAATGCGCATCGACCCAACGCCGGCTTCACGAACTCGCGAACGAGCTCCACCGCGCCACTGCCCCATTCCTCGCTCTATCCTTGCCGATCATCGCCCCACGTGCCTCTCCGCCTCGCCCACGCCATCCTCCATCGGCCACCTGAAGAAAGGAGGGTGAGAGGGAGAGAAACGAGAGGAGAGAGGGAGAGAACGAGAGAATGAGGAGATAGGGGGTGAAGGATTATTTTTATAGGAATTGTTTTGGCATTTAAAAATTTAAAAAAAAATAAAAATGAGAAAAAATCATCCCACGATCATTGAAAAATGCACAACACCTTTGCAACGTCTCGGAGTCTGGAAACACAACGGTTCACCATACACGGGGATCTGAAGGTCCGATAGTCAAAAATCTGATTTAATTATAAAATGTAATTCGGGACCTACAGAAAAACTCCAAAACCCACAAATTCTTGATCCAAAAATCATGGGTGTTACACCGTGTAGGAACTTTTGACACGAGTCCTAAAAGGGCCTCGTCGGACTTCTCTATTAGGCCATCCAAGGTGGCCCTACTGCAAGAGGATCTCGTTGGGCTTCTTCCTACCAGAAAAGTTCTTATCGAGGTGGGTATACCCTGGGAGAACCCTCTGACACTGAAGTTAGTAGGCGCTTTGGAGGAAGGAGGAAGGGTTCTTAGGAGTGGGAGGGATCCAAGGTTTGCCTGAGAGCCTAGTGGAGGTGGAGGAGAAGAGGAAGATCTTTAACTCTGAAAGAATAGTACAGGGTGGCCTCCTAGCGCGGCTAATGGATGTGAAGCGTATCATGACATTGAAAAGGAGCATAGACTTGCTCATAGAGGCGGGTTGTTATGGCACTTTGAATCCTCGAAAATCAACGATTTGGACCAGATTTGGCCCGATGGAGGCCATGTGGCTGACATCGGGATAATATACATATCCCCATGCGCTTGAGGCCATGGGTGTTGGTACATTGGGTGGTTGCTACACTTCTCGAGGGATATACATCTAATAGGGCTCTTGCTTTCAATGCGATGCCTCGTAACCCTTCGAAGGAGATTTAACCATATGGGTTTGCTCTCTACCGTTTGTGGTCTTTACCACATTCACCTTGCTGGTTTTGCATCAACTAGTACAACGTCTAGGCTAATGCCTCCGCATTGTAGCTGCGATAACGAGAGTCAAGCTAGAAGACCATCAGTCAGGTTATGCTGAGCTATAAGATGGTGAGTCAAGCTAAGGCTCTCCCATAGCTTGGGATCGAGCTAAGGCTATTTCTTGTCTTGGTGGTTGAGCAAGGCCATTCTTTGGCTCGGGACTTAGCTAAGGCTTCTCCTTGTCTTGGTGGCCGGGATATAGCTCTTTTATGACTTGGGGTCGAGCTAATGCTCGAGACCTCCTAATGGCCCAGTGTCGAGTTAATACTCTAGACCTCTTGATGGCTCGAGGTTGAGTTAATACTCTAGACCTCTTAATGACTCGAGGTCGAGTTAAGACTCAAGATTTTCTGAGCTAACACTTACAGGGTTACGTCGTTTACCCGGGGGCTTCCCTCCCAATTGTGAAACCGAACGGAGGGGCTCACTTGGCACGTGGGACATGCTGGCTTTGACAGCACTTGCTAAGCCGTAAGACTCTCTAAATGAGCTAAGCGGCCTTAATGGGCCAACCTCTGGCGTATCGAGCCTAGCCGTGTTTATTGAGTTTTTGAGAGGAGGGGAAATCCCCTCTGCACACTAAACAAAAAGCAAAAGAGGGGCATGATCACCTTGTCAATTGACAACACGTCAAAATAAACCAGTGAAGTAAAAGGGCCATTCCCTTTTCTAACATATAATGGAATTCCAAGTACTGGTCCACTCCACTATTAAAAGTTTGTCGTAATATCATTTTTTTTCTGAATCTCAAAGGATAAGGATATTTGTATTTTTGGACATTTTAATGTACACATATGATTCGCATGGAAAATACTTGTTGCACAGGCAAAGTGTCCAGCAATTCGGAGTTCATATTCATATCTGATTATCCATCTCTTCTGTTTCACTAGTACAACCAGATCTTCGAATCAGCAACTAGAATGTTTAGATACAGTAAAATTTTTATCACTTTCACAGGAGACATTCATATAAGATAAAATCTTTGATCTCCAGTTTTTAAATGACTATGATTCACGTGCTAATAACCATGGCAATGATAAAATGAGAAACCAGTAATATAGATAAGAAGAAGATCATGCAACCAAATCCTCACAATGACAAATACCCATGCTAACACATAATCTTTGATTTTCTAACTTGTCTTAGTTTCTCATTCTCTTTTGTAATTTGTTATCTCGTAGCTATTAGTTAATTACAAAAAAAATTATACCAACTCTAAATAAAGATGTTTTGAAATGCTAGTTTTAATTTTTGTATCATAAGTTTCTTGGTTTTATTATAGTTTCAAGAGAATAATATGAAATAATTTTCTATTTTATTGTAAATTAAACTCTGTTTCATTTTTTATTTTTTATAAGTTAGAGATTCAAGATGGCACGATGGAATGTCCAACATCCATGTTGATAGAGATGTAACCTAATCCTCACAATGACATCAACTAAAGCTTATAGTTAGTATCTTTTAATTTTTAAATTACAAAAAAATAGTGTAGCTGTCTTTGGACATGTTGGATTAGACTTTGAATTTTCTTTGGAGACTTGTATTTAAGTTGTGTGGGTTATAATTTGAATCTTATACTTTAAGTAAATGTTCACTAAAGTGACCTTTTGGTATTGTATGTAGATATGTAGATGTGTATTTTGTGTAGAATGTGTTTTTAAGAAAATATTTGAATAAATATGTCGATTTCTTTTGGTATAACATATGGATGTGTATCTTGCAAAGATCAATAATGAATTTATAAAATAGTGATAAAGGTGATCTTAAATGAATGCATGTTGAATATAATTATGAATTTTATTTATAAAAATAAATATGCAAATGTGTATGTTGCAAGAATTCATGAAACATGTGAATATATATGTTGTAGGTGACAAATATCAATAGGTAGGTATTAGGCAATAAAGGAAAAAAATAGGTTGGAAGAAAAGTCGACGGTTTTCAAACTGTCGGGAATGATATTTTTGAGAAAAGAATAAAAAAAGAATGGCCGACGGTTTTCATAAAATGATGTTTTAAAAACCGTCGTCTGAAGAATAGTCGATGCTATGTTAGTCGACGGAAAAAAGATGACGATTAGACCGTCATCTACCCTTTAGCCGACGGCAAACAGTCGACTATTTAAGAAGCGCCGACGATTTTAACCGTCGGTAGTAACCCTTTTGTACTGGTGTTGGGCGTGTCTACACTGAGTAGCAAAAAGGGTGGGGTTCTCCTCAGATGACTTGTTCTGGGTGATATGTACAGTGGATGACAAGGGAGGTCGATCTAGGGATAGAGTGGACGTTCGGTCGGCCGGTCGCCGTCGCTGATGCCTTGCAACTTGTTGCTGGTCGCTGCCGTCCTCAGAAGAGGGCAAATAGGATTTAATTAAGGACATAAGGTTAGGGTATTTTTGATAGAGAATTATAACGGTGGGTATCAAAAGATGGTATATTCTTTAGAATATTTTTTTAAGGATGATTTATAACTCGATGGACATTTTCATAAGGGTAAGAATATTTTGGCGACTTATTAATAAATAGTAATATTAATGGGACTTATGTCTAATACACCTTAGATTATAATAGGGGTCTAAAATTAAAAAAAAAACTCTTTTCTTTTTTAATGTGGGGACCCCTAAGTTCAGAATATTCACTCGGCAAAGGCACAGTTGTCACGAAATGTAAATAAAAGTCACTATTTAATTAAAAGCACAACTAAGTTGCTCGGACAAAAAGGACAGTCAAGGTGTGCAATCACTCTATTCATGCAGAACGATCAATAAATTTCAGGAAAAAAAGAATAATTAAAAACTTCGAATGGGTGGAAGGTGGTCAGCATAATATACCGTCCATTCTTTTCTTTTGATTTTGTTTTTGAAATTTGATAGTCATGTGAATTAACGACATGTCCCATGGGTGAGATCCAGGTTAGATATATATATATTCTAAAGACGAAAACCCGCTGCACAGTACTAGAGATGTGCAATCACTTCATCAAGGTTTGCTGACTCGTGCGACTCGTTCGACCCGGTCTCGGCCTGGGTCGGGTCAGATCGCTCTCGAGTCGGTCCGTCTCGGTCCGTCGTCCCATCCCATATCTAAATAAAAAAGAATTTTTATATATAATATTTATAATAATAGAATAAAATATAAAAATATATTATATATATAATATATTACTAAATTAATAGGACGACCCGGTGACAACCCACGACCCAGTCGTCCAGCAAATGACCTGGGTCGGGTCGGGTCGTGCGGGTCGGGGCGACCCGCACCGAGTCGGCAAACCCTGTCTTTTCTTGTTAACTTTACATTTTCTTGCGGGCGGAGTCATCATGTGTCCGAGGTGTGCCACCTTGGGTGAGGATGTTGCACATATATATATATATAGTACCAAACTCTCAACTAGCTGATGGCTAACCTATAACATTTTCTGTACCCCCCTCCAACCTCGATCAAAGAGCAAGTGCTTAATTCCATATCGAAGGTCACTAGTTCATGGATTATATTCTTCCAAAGTACCGGACGGGGGTGAGGTCATTGTGCGCCGAGCCCCCTTCTCCTCCGGTCGTGGGAGACCCCCGCGGAATGTCTGGTGGGGGGGAGCTCCTGCCGGGAACTCCCCCCCCCCCTCTCCTTCTCCTATGTAGGAGGATCTCGCCAGGTACGTCTCTCCAGAGATCGTCCTGGGTTTTGTCAGGGGATTTTTCTAACCCCACCTGGATCTGTCAGGGGAGATCGGAGCTCCTCCGATCTCCTCTAGAAACTCCTCTCTACCTGTCTCCCCTCTCCCCAGTGCCGATCTCCCACCCACCCTCTGCCCCCCCCCTCCCTCCTCTTCTCCGGCAACCCTCCACTCCCCCCTCTCTGTCCCCACGCCCCCCCTCCCCTGCCCAGTCGGCCTCCGCCCCCCTCCCACCATTCCCTCGCCCCCTACCCCCGGCCCTCCCCCCTACCGACGTCTCCCCCCTCCTCCATCCCCCCCACCACCCGTTCCTCATCTCCCCCCCCCCCTCCTACGCTGCTCCCTACCCCTCCCTCCTGCGGCGCACCCCTCCATCCCCCCCCCCATTTTCTTCCCCCCCTCTCCCCTCCCTTCCCCGTCCCCGGTCGACCCTCTGTCCCTCCCCCCCCCTCTGTTTTGGACCCCGCTCTTAGCCATCCTGCCCATCCCCTCTGACCTCCTCTCACTTCCCCGCTCGGTCCTCCCCCCCGCCCCCGCACCCCTCTCTGTTCCCCCAATCATCGCTCCTTACCGTCTCTCCCCCACCCCCTCCTACTTCCCGTGATCGGTCTCTCTCTTTTCGATGGACGTCTCCTCAAGCACCCGGAGAAGCTCGGGTTTGTTCCGTGATGCAGGTTTCGGGCTTCCTCCTTCGATCTCAAAAGGACTCGGAGATTATGCGCTTATCCCCTATGCATCCTTTGCGTTGCTGGCCTCCCGAATTCCTTCTCTTCACCGCCATCAATCAGTGCGGTCCGACAGCCATGCGCTCCTCGAGGAAGGTTCCCGTCACCTACAGAAGCGGCAGCCTCTTCCTTGGCGTCTTCCGGTCTCCCCTTCCCTGAGGGTTGTTTGTGTTCTCTACTTTTCTTCGTTGTCTTCCTGTCTCTTCTTCTGGATGTCGAAGGTTAGAGCCAGTAGTGGCTGCTCTTGTTCGGCGGGTTATCAATGTTGTCTGTCTGTAACTATTGTCTACTACGAATGAATGCCCACTGGTACAAAATCGGGCATAGACGACCCACTTTTCACAACCGTCGGCGCTTCCATAGGAAGCCCGATGGTTTTATCCGTCGACCGCATGGAACTCTCCCAAAATAGAATTTTTGTAAAAGGCCGTCAGTTTTGGGTAACCGATCGTCGAAGAAGCCGAACCGTCATGCAAAAAAAATCTTAATTCTAGTTTTTTTGCCCTACCCTGCCGATTCGCTTGGGTTCTGCTCACACTTCGCCATGCTCAACGCCGCTGTCAACGGCGGCCTGCTGCACCGAGGCTTGCTGCATCGGTCAGTTGCTCTGCAGCACAGACGCCGCTCACTACAAGAAAAATCGCGGATAGCGACCGACCTAGCGGTCGCTATTCCGTCGTAGATCGGTCGCAAATATGCATTGCGACCGAACAGATACTATCTAGAGACCGAATATGTCGGTCGCTATATAATAGTCGCTATATAGCGACCGACATAATTCGGTCGCAGTATCAGTCGTTACAAGAGACCGATTATAATCGGTCGCCTGACCGGTCGCTAATAATTCGGTCGCCATTCAGTCTCTATTCGGTCGCTACATTTGTTGTATTTTAAAAAATAAAATTAACCTATCGGATTAAGTCGGTCTCAATTCGGTCGCTATTCGGTCTCGAATTATGTTGTATTTTTAAAAATAAAATTAACCTATCGGATTTATTCGGTCTCAATTCGGTCGCCAGTCGGTCGCTAAATTTGTTGTATTTTTAAAAAAAAAATTAACCTATCGGATTGATTCGGTGGCTAGTCGGTCGCCAGTCGGTCGCCAAGTATAATTATTTAATAAAAGAAATATAACGTATAGTCGCTATTCGGTCGCAATTCAGTCTCCATGCGGTCGCTAATTTTGCATTATTTTTTTTTTAAAAATTTATTTAAACTGATAAATAAATTACCTGATAAATAACAAATTCATAACATAAATATAAAATCAACTACACAGACAACAATATCGACAAATCTCAAATTCATCACATACAAACACCTGATAAATAACAATTTCATAAAACAATAATAAATCAACTACACGGATCACAATCTCCACGAACCTCAAATTACACACAATTAAAATAAAATCACAAATTAATCATACATCCATAATAATAAAATGACAACATACACAACTAAAATAAAATCACAAATCCTCCACATATGTCTCATCCTGGTCGTCGTCTCGTCCAACATCATCCTGGTCGTCGTCTCGTCCAACATCTCGCGACGGATGATCCTGTATATCATTTAAAAAAATTATAATCAAATCCTTAATAAAGAAATCAAGCATTAACAAGACTTAATAAAGAAATCAAGCATTAACAAGAGTATGCCAATAGTTTAAGCCAGCTCATTTTCATATATATAAATACACACACACAATATAAGTTCAAATTTCATCTTGTATTTTAAAAATGAAGTTTGAGCGCCGAGCTCAAACCGGGCATCCGATTTGGATTCCGTCAGTTCTGACAAGTCACTTTCATCTCCCCGGTCGTATTGGAATGATCGGCACGGCCATCCGACCGGTATTTCGAATTTTAGACCCCCGGACCCGTCCTAACAGTTCATTTGAACTAAGTGTATTTTAAAAATGAAGTTTGAGCGCCGAGCTCAAACCGGGCATCCGATTTGGATTCCGTCAGTTCTGACAAGTCACTTTCATCTCCCCGGTCGTATTGGAATGATCGGCACGGCCATCCGACCGGTATTTCAGATTTTAGAACCAAATGCCCCGTCCTAACAGTTCATTTGAACTAAGTGTATTTTAAAAATGAAGTTTGAGCGCCGAGCTCAAACCGGGCATCCGATTTGGATTCCGTCAGTTCTGACAAGTCACTTTCATCTCCCCGGTCGTATTGGAATGACCGGCACGGCCATCCGACCGGTATTTCAGATTTTAGACCCCCGGACCCGTCCTAACAGTTCATTTGAAATAAGTGTATTTTAAAAATGAAGTTTGAGCGCCGAGCTCAAACCGGGCATCCGATTTGGATTCCGTCAATTCTGACAAGTCACTTTCATCTCCCCGGTCGTATTGGAATGACCGGCACGGCCATCCGACCGGTATTTCAGATTTTAGAACCAAATGCATAAGTTGCTGCTTCTCGCTGCCTCCATTCAGGTTTGTTAATGTTTTCTTCTATGAATGGCATAACAAGAGGCACAATGTCATCTCCCACGGTCCGTGCAACCAAACCCAAGCATGTTCCTCCAGCCATTGCAAGATTCCAAACTCCTTCATCCTGATCTTGGTCGTCTTCTTGCTTAAGGAGTGTCTCCAACAGCATAGGGATAGTTACCAGACTTTGGGGAGATCTTTTCACCTAAATTGGCATATTTTATTCATGTCTACATGTTACTTTCCTTATATTATTCTAGCTTTATGAATATTTATAGATCTGTATCCTCCCCCACTCAAGTGAATAGAATTTATACATATCTTTTCACTTTCAGTTCTAACCAAAATCTCTATACACCTATGGAAAATCCTGCAGAACAGTCTGCCTGTTGATTCTAATATCCAGAGGATAGGTGTAAGATGATATTTAGAGTTAAGAAAATGATATTTTCCCCTCCTCAATCTAAATTCTTATATTTTGTAAGATGATATTTAGAGTTAACAAATAGAAAATCAATCAAATAAAATACTTACCGGAGGCTGCTGTGCAGGAGGTGCAGGAGGTGCTCTACTACTATCAATTCCCAAGGATGTGAGCATCTGGGAGACGGTCTGAGCGACGATGGTTGAGATATTCTGAGAGATATTCTGAGAGACGGTCTCGTTGACGATCTGCCTAAACATATCTGGAGTCATGGTCGGGGCGGCACTGGAAGAACCATCTGGGGCTGCTGGTGTGGTAAATGGAGAGGTCGCATGTGAGACCGAACTCGAGCATGATGATAACACCCTAGTCGTGCCCAAGCTATGTCCAAAACCATAAACATGTCCTTTCTTGGGTGCCCCAGATGCTGCAACCCAAATGGCAGGATCCAACTCTGGACGCTGACTGTCATCCCCGTACCTCTCATCCATTCGTCTACTATATGAGTCCTGCAAAAACCAAAAAAAAACAAAACCAAATTATTCTACAATTTAATCTTAAATGAAAACTATTAATGTATACACTTACCGCTACCTCCCGAGCTTTCTCACTAATGTAAGCATTTGTCCCTTTCTTCTTATGAGTTCGATCAAAAAGTTCATGAAATTGAGCTGGCCGCTTTAACTGTGCTTCCTGTTATTCAAATAAATCACAGTTTCATAATAGAAACAAAAAATTTATATATGTAGAAGTGTACTTACTAATCTCGCTTTATGTGTTGCAAAGGAGACAGAGCCACCCGTGTGTAAATTCGCTTCAGGATGCGCTGCTCTGTTTTGCTTTGCTTTGTTTGAATTGGCATTCCATTTCTCCGCTTCCCAAATGTTGCACAGCTCTGTCCAATACTCCTTTCTCATCCACACAGGCCCATGCTCCTTCCATATGTTCTTATCAGTACTTGCACATGCTTTTTTTGCATATCTTCGGGCATTGTACATAAGATGTTTGAAATTATCTCTTGCAGTAGCTGTCCATGCAAATCTAGCACGTAACTCATCTGAATGTTCTGTGAATCGATGATTCCTCTATATATTAACAACAACAAAAATTTATATGTTACATAACAAAGTGGGTTAAAATAATAATTGAAAATGACTTAATATGATAAAATAAGATAAATACCAAGAACATAGAGAACAATAAATCCTGAACACCCATCGGAAAATCAGCAAAGCGATGGATGGGGCCTGGAAAATGTGCTTGAATTGTCTTTGTAATAAATTGTGATGCTTGGGCTGGCTCTATTTTATTCCTGAAATTAAAAATATTAATACCACAATGACGAATAAATAACAAAAATAATGCATTACGTACCCTTCATTTATCCACACTGCCCGCATCGTCTCATTACAACAGCCCTCCCCCTCATGATGACTCGCCTCGTCATCAACACGCTCTCCTAAGATGCGTGCAATGTTAGGTTGCACCCACGCATCTCAGCTCACATACAACACCCAACTAATTAAATATTGACAAGATAATAACACAATCTAAAAACATAGCAGTAACATGTGAAATTGGCAATACATGTACACAATGAAAACAGGAATTTTATTTTAACATCCAACATAAAGACAACACTTTCACTAGCTATTTAGCAGAAATAAAATATAGCATGATACTTTTTAGCTTAAAGACAACACTGTCACTAGCTATGCAGAAATCAAGTAAAGAAATTGATGGTATCATTACTGAATAAGACAATAATAAAACACACTTTACTTTTCATCCAACAATACCCTAACTATTAAAATTAACAAAACACATAACCGACTAAATAACACTAAACTAAAAATAAACCTTAATTTAATTACGAAAATACAAGAAAATAACACTAAACTCAAAGTGCATGTTTTTCTTTCTGAATCAATAACCGCACTTCTTTCTTCTAACCACTTTCTTCCTAAAATAATGAATGGGGCAGCCATTGACCCAATGTCACACCAAGCTCCATCATCATACGTGACTGTTTTGAACTTCTTAGAGAACTCCACAAATACACGGTCACCCTCAATAACAATTTCTCCGGTCTTAGCAAGTGACTTAACAATGTCAGGTGAAATCCAATTCTTATCTTCCGACTCATGTACATCAATTTCTGCTCGTTGTCCATTAGGTAAATATGCAGTAAAAATAATCGGAAGAGGAAGCATACTGATTACAAAATGTAGGACCTCAACTTATAAAAATAAGTTGATTCCCTTATGCTCTGATACCAAATCTGATGCAGGACAGAAACATTTATAACCATTAAATGACACTTTTTCACTCATCAAAACATACAATGTTACTTTTTGAACATTAGTAAATATGGTGCAATCTTAAACCCCATTTTATTACTGAGGATGGATAAGATAGTATGATAGGTCTTTAAACAAACAGATGGAGGAAGAAAAACTTTTAGAAAAACATTGTAACTAATCCTCATAGGTACCTGACAGCCTGTGGCCAGCTAGAAACTTCTTGATGTCAAGGTGACTGGAATTGTAATAATATTTGACAACTTATAGTCATAGAAGATTTATGAGAATGAATTGAGAAAAGAGATGCAAATAAGGGGCTTTACTTGAGAGAGAGGATGGGTCAATTGTAAGGCAAAGAGTATGTTATGCTGAGCGCACACATGGATATGGATGTTAGATGTTACCTATCAGATATAGCAGATCTACTCTCTTCCTTAATCTACTAAAGTAATATACCAATAATCCTATACCTGAATCTCTGATACTAGAGCATAGGGCCAAGTTATCAAATGGTTATAATTTCTTTTAGGTTTCTGTCCCTGTAACCGCTTGAAAATTATGCTTGGTATTCAGCTTATCCTGACCTAAAACATGAATATGCTTTCCATCATGCTAACAAGCATAAATACACTTCGTATACAGTTGTGGAAAAGATTATTTGACAGAAGGATAAGTGATCACACAGCAGCAAAAGAAATAAATTGGGCATTATGCCATGGAGATCAAAGATAGAAGCTATGCACATACTATGAGTGTTGATGGAGAGTTCCAGGGAGAATAAATGAATGTGCATATGGGCTGCTGATTTAGGTCAATATGATAAGGTGCAGATTCAACTATTCAAGTTAGTTTGTGGGCCATGGTCAGGTCAATTGTGATGAGCTCGAAGATTTAATTGCTGAAGACTTACTTCGTCATCAGGCCCTTGTTGGCATAGCTCCACGGGCCCATGGAGGTAGTCATATTCCCAAACGAGGCATCTTGACGTGTTCTACGTCATTGGGTTCTATGGATCAAACCCAAACTGAAGAAGAGGAAGAGGAGCTGTACCACACAAACCTACGGCGTGGGTCACTCGATCAACATCTTAACTCCGAAATTGAAGACGACTGGTCGGAGGATGTCTCAATGGTATCTATTCATCAACTTGTCAGTGTTGACACTGGTAGGAAAAGGATGAAATCAGAAGAAAAATATGCTTACCTCAAATGTACAGGAATTAGACTCGAGGTTTCAGGGTTGGGAAGCCGCAACAATATCGGTAATGATATTTATCTAGGTTTCTCTTTGGACACTCTCTAGGGTGGGCAGTCTATTTATTTTCTTTGTCCTCTCTGGAGGTAAGGTGGCATGTCCCCCTCTGTGTTGAATCCTTTTCATTCTTTAATAAATCTTTATATTTTATGGGAAAAAAACTTCAATGCATTGATATCTTGAAAGAGATCTGGAGCAAAAGCAAAACTAAGAACTGTATATCAAATGAAAGAAGCATTTCTGATAACATAGGGATACAACAACGTTTTGCTCAAACTCCCAACTACCTTGTTTTTCCTTTTATGCCAATATATCATGACTACATATACACGTGAGGAGGTGCATGGCACATGCACTTTGAACCCCAGTTGCACATCTTTTAAAAGAGTTGCATCATTGGACCAGTTAAGAAGTCCCATAACAGAGTTCATGCAAGGCTAAATCATATTGCTGATTCTTATAACATTATTCTTGTTGTTGTTGTTGTAGCTACTATTGCAGTTGCTGCTGTTAATGCTGCTGTTGATGTCATTGTTACTTTAAGAGGTATAAATGAATTAAATTTAATTATTGAGGTAAAGATAAAAAATTGTTTATCTTTTCTATCACTTCTCGTCAACACTTTTACCTCAGCCTCCCTCAGTTTTCTTGACTTTATGCACCTAGACCAAGAAGCATCATGCACCAACAATAATCCCAGCTGCCCTGTCTTTCACAGTCCACTTTCAACACAGCAGCACTCCTCTTCATTACTTCGAGATACCTGACCTCTAGCAACTATGTCTGATGTGAGCTGGTTAACAAAGATCGTGACATATGGTAAATGGGAGAGAGGTTATCAGACTTCAGTCACATAAAAGAATAGAAATCTTCGGTTGCTAAGGGAATGTAAAGGGATGGAATAGGGTTTCTGATTCATTATAATAGAAACAGAATTAATAGAAATTGGGTAGACGATCAAGAAAAACTAGAAATTGGGTAGGGCTTTAAATGGAGGACAATGGAAATAAAAAAAAAATGAATTCTGGAAACTAATAACATGAGTTAGCAGAGAGTAAGAGATGAAATATAATTGGAAATGAACAAAAAATGGTGTTTTCCAAGGAAAATGAGGTAAAAATAAAAACTCTAAGTAGGTAAATATAAAGGGTCGCGGCAAGTAATCGAAGAGTCCTAGCTCGATCACCGGTCTCATAGCTCGGCATAGTCTAAGAGATGGTTTCCAAACTCGGGCTGCCACAACCCCAACATGGAGGTATTAGCTCAGGCGCCATACCAGATGATGCAGAACTAGCAAGGCAGTTACGGTGAAGGCCACAAGATGGGGGAATCTAGTCTGCACAGTCAAATCTCCTTTGGAAGGTTATGAGTTATCACATTGAAAGCAGAAGTCCTGTCATTCACTTATCCCTCGAGAATCTCCGCCACCGCCTTGCATATCAATGCCTATGGTTCGAAGCGCATGGGGATATGGATGTTGCACTGATGTCAACCACATGACCTCCATTCCGCCAAATTCAGACCAAACCATTAAGTTATGAGAAGCCAAAGCGTCGTTATCACATGCCAATGTCACTCGATGCCGTGATATGTTTCATATCTCTTAACCCACGTCACTCCGAAAGACGAGCCACTCTTTGTAGTTCTGTCAAATTTGCATGTCTCCTTAACCTAGAAGTCTGGGATCTTTCGACTCACAGTGTTCCGGTGCGAATCATATACCGTACCTAGAACAACAAACTCGGGTCAACAGGCCTCCGATATGAGACTGATTGTGACAGAGGTGGCGATAGAGGGGGGACGTTGGCTGAGTGGGAGGCCGCGGCGGTGAGGGTGGAGACCGGTAGAGGAGCTCCGACGTAAATTCGACCGCACGATCCCCCTCAAATCAATCCTCTACGAGATGGACGGTGAGCTCGTGGAGTGACCCGACAGTATATGTCCAATCTCGCTAGTTTTAAATCCGACTTTATCATAAATGCAACATCTTGCTAATTTTTAATCACCAGTAACTTAATTTTAATTATTATTCTAAATGAAAATTTGGGTTCCTCGTTATTTTTTGTCTCCTTAATGTCGTTTCTAGGTTAAGGACTGCCTTAGAACTGGTCTAACTTAATTAACAGGTAAATCCGTAGTTATTCTCGTGTGATCAAAGTACATAAATAAGTGTTTTTTAGAAGAATGGTAGTACAATAATCTCTTTTATAATATTAGAAATATGCAAGTGTTTGCCTCTTGATTGCCATTGCTTCACAAACTGGACTGTTTTGCAAATACAAAGTCACTAAATAGAGGCATAAACTTGCAGGAGTTAGAATTCTTAAAAACATATCAATTTAAATAATCATGTTAGACAAAATTATTGCACTCTCCCTCGGCTCAGACGACCGATAGTAACTGGAGGAGGAGCTGCGATGGTCTGCAGGGGGAGGGGTTCCAGCACTGCAGAGGGAGGGGGAGGGGATTCCTGCAACCTACAAGGGGGAGGGGGGTCTAACACCCAGCAGCACATGGGGATTGGGAGGGGGGTTTTCACTCGACAAGGAGATGGGGGGTTGCATTGGCCCGCAGTACTGGGGGGATGGGGAGGGGGCTTCCGATGGCATTGGGAGGGTGAGACGATTCCGGTGGTGCAGCACAAAGGGGAGTTGGTGGGGGGTTTCCAGAGGTGGAGGGGGACGGGAAGGGGAGGGGGAGGCAGAGGGGGACACGGGAAGGGGAGGAAGGGAGGAGACCGTCGGAGGCAGAGGGGGAGGCGGAGTGGGACGGGAAGGGGAGGGGGATCAGAGGGGTCAGGCCGGAGGGGGAGGGGCATGGGGATGGGAAGGAGATCTGAGGGGGACGGGGGCGCAGGCCGCAGGGGGGAGGGGAGGGGAGCAAGCCGGCGACGGGGCCGCAGGGGGGAGGGGAGTAGGCCGGCGGGGGAGGGGAGCAGGCCGGTGACGGAGGGGGAAGGGAGAGAGAGAGAGAGAGAGAGAGAGAGAGAGAGAGAGAGAGAGAGGTACCTGCGGAGGGCGACGACGGCAGGGCGAGCGGCGACGGCGACTCGACGCGAGCGGCGCGGCGACGGGCTCCGGCGGAGGGGGGCTCGGGCGGGAGGCAGCACGGGGAGGGGGGCTCCGGCGGAGGAGGGGGGCTCGGGCGGGAGGGCTCGGGCGGAGGGGGGGCTCCGGCGGAGGGGGCTCGGGCGGGAGCGGGGAGGGGGGCTAGGGCGGAGAGGGGGCCGCAGGGGAAGGGGGCTCGGGAGGGGGGGCTCGGGCGGGAGGGGGGGGGCTCGGGCGGGAGGGCTCGGGCGGGCGGGGGTCGTAGTAGGAAGTATAACGGCATCAGCGACCGACTGGAGACCGAAGTTAATTCGGTCGCAATAATAGCGACCTATTAGCGACCGATATACATGCGGTCGCTGAAACGGTCTCGGTTATGCGACCGATTATTTCGGTCTCCGAATTGGTCTCTATTTGGGACCGACTAGCGACCGATTAAATCGGTCGCTAATTCGGTCGCTATAGCCACTTTTTCTTGTAGTGGCTGTCAACGCCGCGGGCTGCTGCATCGCGGACGCCGTGCTCAACGCCGCTGTCAACGGTGGCTACTGCACCGACCGGCTGCTCTGCACCGCGGATGCCGCTACCAACGCCGTGAGCTGCTACTGCACCACCGTGGGACGCCACTGCCAACGCCGCGAGCTGCTACTGCACCGGCCCGCGGCCTGCTGCACCATCGTGGGGACCCTTCCCACCGCACATCTCTCTCTCTCCGCTGTGGGACGTCGATCGACTTCTCCCACAAGGTAAGCCCTCTTCCTAAAAAGATAATTGTCCTGTCTAATGCTGCCGGAGAGTTCACATCATGTGCTGATTCCATGAGATAGCCAAAACGGGGGTGTATGTTAGTATATATATGCGGCCTTTACCTGTTGGCGCATGCTGTTCTTCAGGGCCTGATCAGGCGTTAGACCGAAGTGGATGTGCGGGAAGTGGGCCCACTGAAGGGGATAGATAGAATTAACACGCAGCAATTAGTTAAAACGTAAGTAGAGAAACGAAGTTACTATATATAGCAGAAGTAGCAATGGTGGTAAAAAGTCTGGGAGAAGATACAGTTATTATATATAGAGAATCTCTCCGTCACCTCAGATAATTTCATGGGTTTCATTTAATTGATAAGTGGAAAGAGAGAGTTGTAGAAAGTTGGTAGCTTGATTAAGTTTGTTGGCTATATATATATAGTAAACTAATGTACAACATTGGCATCTAGGATATGTAACATTGAAAGGTTATACGGAGAGGGAGGGGAGTTGTGATGTGTTGCTCGGACAGACGGCCACAGTGGTCGGGCAGAGGGGGATAGAAACCACTATTTGTACAGGAAAAGTCTGGGAGAAGATACAAGAGGATAGGGGGTGAAACCGTGGAAGGGATGGGGCTTGTCCTTTAGGAGTGTACTAATTAGAAGGGGCTACAGGGTTTGTGTGAGTATATATCACATTATGAGATCCTGCCAACATGACAGTTATGATAGAGAAATTAAATCTTTTGCAAACTAACTCCCAAGTTGGTCTGAGAATAGAATAGCTTCATGCCCATCTCATCTCCCTTTCTTAATTGTTTTTGTTTGTTGTTTAATGTTGGGGATAGATTTGCTCCATGATCATCTCATCTCCCTTTCTTAATTATTTTTGTTTGTTGTTTACTGCTTCTCTTGATTGTTATCCTTAACTACCATTATAAGTGAACTAGTTAATTACTTTTTCAAATTAGTAATTTTAACTAGAAAGAATTAATATTAATCAGTCTTTCCCTTGTAACATTAAGATACATAATTAGTTGTTCATGCTAGATCGAAACTATTTGTGTAGCTCAATTTATGCATGGTGTATCCTGTAATTTTTCTCATGAAAAGAAGCTAAACTTTGTATCCCAAGATAAAGCATAGTTCATATTGTATATGTGAGTCAGGCAACCAAATTTCTCATTGATAGATTAGAGAAAAGACTACCATTGTTTCACCTATTGAAGAAGTACTCTTTGGTCATGTTGTATGTCTCTTTCCATTTGAGGCATGTTTCTCCTATTTTATAATATAATTTTTTATTATATTAATATTTTTTATTCTTTTATAGATGGAGCCTAATTATCTGGTATATAAGAGTTGGATGTATAAGTACAAGACCAAACATGATCGAGTGAATCCACACTTTTTGTCTGGAGTTGAATATTTCATGCAGTTTGCATTAAGAGATATGAATGTTAATGAAAGTTTGGAGATGAAATGCCCATGTATGAAGTGTGGAAATAAATTTTATCATGACAGAGAAACTATTCATTTCCATATTATTAGAGAGGGATTTACTCAGGGATATACTACATGGCATTTTCATGGAGAATCTCGTAAGAGACATCGAGAGGCAGACAATCCAGTTATTGGCTCAGTAGATGACATGGTTGGAATGTTGAGTGATACTTTTATATGGCAGCCTGTTAATGATGATGTACAAAGACGAGAACAAAATGAAGAGGTTGACAAATTCAATCAACTTATGGAGGAAGCCAAAAAATCTCTTTATCCATGTTGCAATAGATATTCCAAGCTTTCTTTCATAGTGCATTTATTTCAGTTGAAATGTCTACACAAATGGAGCAACAAGTCTTTTTCTGCTATGCTTGCATTATTTAAAGATGCATTACCTGATGGCAACACGCTTCCCAATAGTTGGTATGAATCTAAAAAAATGATGTCTGAGTTGGGCTTAAATTGCAAAAAAATACACGCATGTCCGAATGATTGTATGTTATTTCGAAATGAGTATAAGAATCTAAGCCAATGCCCAAAGTGCAATGCTTCAAGATGGAAGGAGAGAGGAAGCAAAACAAGAAGAATAAAGAATGTGCCAGTAAAAGTTCTCGTCATTTCCCATTGATACCAAGGCTTCAAAGATTATTCATGTCTGATAAAACTGCAGACTTGATGACATGGCATCATACAGCTCTAAGAGATGAAGATGAAAAAATGAGTCATCCTAGAGACTCTGAGGCTTGGAAAGACTTTGATCATAAACACCCAATCTTTAGCAGAGATCCTCGTAATATTAGACTTGGACTTGCTAGTGATGGTTTCAGTCCATTTAAAATAGCAACAGGTAGTAGCCGAAGCACATGGCATGTCATCATAATTGCTTATAACTTACCTCCATGGTTGGCTATGAAGCAGTCATACTTCATGATGTCTCTTCTCATCCATGGTCCAAAATCCCCTGGTAATGACATTGATGTATTTCTTCAACCGTTGATTGATGAGTTGAAAATCCTATGGGAATATGGTGTAGAAACATATGATGCAAATAGAAAAGAACTTTTTCAGATGCATGCTGCTATTTTGTGGACTATCAATGACTTTCCTGCATATGGTATGTTGTCAGGTTGGAACACTAAAGGATATATGGCATGTCCCATTTGTCATGTTCATCACGGATCTATACATCTTCCTTTTAGTCGTAAATGCGTGTATATGAAACATCGTCATTTTTTATCACATGACCATCCATGGAGAAATGACATTCGAACATTTAATGACAAAGTTGAATATGAGTTGGCACCAATTCCCTTATCCGGAGAGGATGTGTTGAGGAGATGGGAAGATTATAATAATGTCATATTTGGAAAGGTTCCTAATGTTGCACGCCAAGCTAATAAGAATCAAGCACAACAATTACCAGCTGGTTGGAAGAAGATGAGTATCTTTTTTGAGCTCCCATATTGGAAAACTTTATTGGTGGGGCACAATCTAGATGTCATGCATGTTGAGAAAAATGTTTGTGATAAGATTTTGCATACAATTCTAGAAAAGGACGTGAAAAGTAAGGATAACATCAAAGCACGTCTTGATATGCAAAAGTTGAAAATAAGAAAGTCTTTACATCCACGGCCTTCTAAGAAGCATATTGGAAATTTTATACTACCACATGCTATATATAATATGAGTAATGCAGAGAAGGAGAGATTCTTAGAAGTACTTAAAAATTTAAAATTACCAGATGGGGTTTCCTCAAATATTTCTCAACAAGTGCGGGTTCAAGAACGAAAAATTGTGGGAATGAAGAGTCATGATTGTCATGTTGTAATGCAACAACTCCTTCCATTGGCTATGAGAACTACACTTTCAAAATCAGTGGCTCTTGTTTTGAATGAGTATTGCATTTTTTGTAGACAGTTGTGTGCTAAAGTTATTGATGTTATGACATTGGAGAAACTTGAAAGTTCAATCCCTGAAATTATGTGTAAGTTGGAGAGGATATTTCCTCCTGCATTCTTCGACGTCATGGGGAACTTAACTGTCCATCTTGCAACAGAGGCTAAACTTGCTGGGCCAGTGCAATATCGGTGGATGTATCCAATAGGGAGATACTTGCTTACACTTAAAAATTACATACGGAACAGAAATCGGCATGAGGGTTCCATTGCTGAAGGATATCTTATGGAAGAAGCAACAATCTTTTGTGCACGTTATTTGAATGATGTAGAGACCAAATTGAATAGGCCAGTGAGATTTGAAGAAGGTCCAATTGGAGTTGGGGTCACAGGATTTATAGTTGCTGAGGATGCTTATCAAGCACATCGTTTTATTTTATTCAATACGGCAACAATCCAACCATATTTATTGTAAGTTTGTTGTTTAATTTTGTGTATCATCTTTTCTTACAAGATTCACATGTTTATCATTTAATAATAATAGTTAATGGCCCTACGTAGGATGCATAAAGACCTCGTGAAAAGTCAACATCCTACATGGAGTGATGACCAGATCCAATTAGAACAACACAATAAATTTGTTGGGTGGTTTAGAGATTATGTAAGTTTACTAGCATTTACTTATATCTTTTTTTTGAAAAGATATATAATTAGTACTATTTTAACATATTCATGTCTCTTATGTTTTTAGATTGATGGATTAAGAGGTCAAATGGTTCTACCCGAAGAAATTGTAAGTTTGGCTCGAGGTCCAAAACATAGCATTGTGTCATATCAAGGTTTTTTTATAAATGAGTATAAATTTGAAATCAATTCAGTAGACAATGCACGTGTTACTCAGAATAGTGGCATTGTAACAGTTAGTGACTATGGAAATACATTTTATGGTGTTTTAAAAAATATAATGGAGCTTCATTTTGGGGTTATGCCACCTATATTTTTGTTTAAGTGTATTTGGTATGATATGAATGAAGGATCTGGTCTTGTCGTGGATGAGTTCAAACTCATTACTGTGAATACAACACGGTTTACTTTTGAAGATGAGCAATTTATTTTTCCATCACAAGCACAACAAGTTTATTACTCTAAGGATCCTGTAAGAGAATGATGGAGTGTAGTTTGTCGATGGAAGCCAAGAGATACTTATGAAGTGCTATAATTGAAACTGAAGAAGAGGAAAATGAGGATGAGACATTCTTGAGAAATATGGAGCCAACAATTTCAAATGACACTCTGATATCCAGTGACAATGAAGTTTATTGGGTGAGAAGAGAACTTGGAATTGATACGTAAATAAATAAAAAAGAATTGACGGAAGCACATAAAAAAATAAAGAATAAAATTTTCAGCCAGCTGATGGCTAACCTATAACATTTTATGTACCCTCTTCCAGCCTCGATCAAAGAGCAAGTGCTTAATTCCATATATATCAACAGTCACTAGTTCAAGGATTATAATATTCTTCCAAAGTTGTACATAATAATATACATGTAGCAGAAGCATCCGGATTATGATCAGACCCTCTGCATAAATAAATCAACGAATCACCAATGACAAAACTTATGCGTTCCGACCAGGGAAGGGGGGGGGGGGGGGGCTTGTTGGCGCGCAGGCAGGGCCGAAGACTGCACCTGCATGGCTGCATGCCCCCACGCCCGCTCTTCGCCTCTCCACAACAGCACCAGGTCGGGAAGCAACACAGCTAGAGGCTGTTGCGGTACCAGAGGACCCCCTTGGACTTGGCCCCCTCGTCCGACTCCACGTATATGCACTCCTTCGTCTCCCTCCACACCGCCTCGAGGATGGGCGTCCCGTCGAAGCGGTAGTAGTCTCCGAGCACGCTCTTGACGGCCGCCGTCGCCTCCAGGGCGTGGTAGTGCGGCAACGACGAGAAGATGTGGTGCACGACGTGGGTGTTGCCGACGTGGTGGATGACACCGTTGAGGAGGCCGTAGTCCCTGTCCACCGTCGCCAGCGCCCCGCGCAGCCACTCCCACTCCGACGAGTCGAAGTGCGGCAGCGACAGGTGGGTGTGTTGCAGGTACGTCAAGAGCACCACCAGCCCGTTCAGGACCATCAGCGGCGCGCCGTACACCCGCGCCAGCCACCCCCACGAGTGGGCGACGGCGAGCCGGGTGAGGACGTACCCCATGCCGAGGAAGCCGGCGTCGGAGAGGAAGATCTCCGCTCGGTTGCGGTCCGAGTAGAGGGGGCTGTTGGGGTCGAAGTGGGATGCCCAGCGCGGGTAGTGGCGCCCCGAGATGTTGAAGGCGAGGTACGCCGGCCAGCCGAGGGTGAAGCAGGCGAGGAGGTAGAGGAAGCGGCCGAGGGGGTTGGTGAGGAGGAGCTCGAGGAGGCGGGGAAGGGTGGCCCGGGTCCTGGGGACGTACACCTCGTCGGTCTCCAAGCTGCCGGTGTTGGCGTGGTGCCGCCGGTGGCTGTGCTTAAACGAGAAGTAGGGGACGAGGAGGGAGGAGTGCAGGACAAAGCCGACGGCGTCGTTGAGAAGGCGGCAGTCGGATAATGCCTGGTGGCCGCACTCGTGGGCGAGGACCCAGACGCCGGTGAAGACGCTGCCCTGGGCGGCCCAGTAGAGTGGCCATGCGAGGAGACGGAGAGGGGCGGGAAGGACCGGGATACAGACGACGGCGAGGTAGAATAGGGCGGAGACGGCGAGGAGGTCGCGGGCGACGTAGGAGAAGGAGCGGATGAGGGAGCGCTGGAAGCAGTGAGGGGGGATGGCCTTCCTGATGTCGGCCAAGGTGAAGGGTGGTTTCTCCGACGGCACCCGGTGGCAGTAGTTGCATGGGTCGTCGGACTTATTCTCATGGACGGTCATCAGGCCGCCGGCGCCCATTGGCAACGCTACCTGCTAATCACTACTGCTGATCTTCTCTCTCTCTCAAACTCTTCCTCCTCAATGCATGTACTGCAATGATATTGTGCAGCTCTCTCTCTATCTGTCTCTCTCTCTCAAACTCTTTCTTCTTGTGCAGTGTGTCTGATATATATGATATGATCTACTGCGGGGTTGTGGTCTGGGCTGGGTACGCGTATTTATAGCCACTGGGCAGCGGGGAGGTCGATCACCTTGATTTTTGAATTCCGACCCCCGGATTGTGGTAAGAAATGGTGGCTGTAATGAGGAGGAAGGTCCGGTGGTCATCTTTTCAAAACACAAGCATGGTCACGGTCTGACTTAAAATTATATAACACTCTATATTATCCTAGAATTAAATAGGATCGATCGTATTCAATTTATTGAACTTTAAATAATGTTTCACCAAGCATTTTGTATCACAAGGAAATTAAATTAATGTCCGCTCTTCTTGTGAATCCTACACGATGTACTGCAACGGTTCACTTGTTCTTTCGTTGCTGCATGAACTAGGTTAAGTCATCTTAAAGGTTATGAAGATAAAACTTGTTCTCTTAACATATGTATCTTTTTGTCCAAGAAAGGAATCATAATTTTTTAATCTAAAAGAAAGAAAAACTTTTCTTAAGGAATTAAAATATTTTCGAAAATAAAATAAAAATGTATTTGCTTATCATGTACGTCGTAGTACATATTTGAAAACGGCCCTGCAAAGATCAAGATGCTCCGGTAAGTCGAAGCACCTGCGGGGACACGGACGTCTTTGCTTACTTGAAATGCCGGCGATGAATGGGAGTCGGTATCCCCCGCCCGGCAGTCTCTCCAGTTTCCACCCGCCCGCCTTCCCTGAACTCGTCCCGGCCAAACAACACAAGCAGACCACCGAAGTCGACGACGCACTCGGTGAGAAAAAGATTGCGTCATCCCCCATGCACACTTACGACACTGTAGCCACCCAACTCTGACCGTACGTTTAGTCCCAACTATAAGTAACACGGGAGTAATATATGTTTAAAAAAAATAGCAGGCCTTTTTCCGATCAAGTTTTTTACAAAAAACGTTGACTTGGGAGTGGAGAAACAGGGTCGACAGGAATTGATCGACGCTTGCCTACTTGGAAATTGGAATCGAGACAGCTAAACACTTCATTCAAAGGTTTGCTTGTATATGTATCCTTCTTAAAATATTAATCCCATAAAAGTATATCTTATATTTACATTTGCTTACGTGTTATTTAAACTCTGCCATAACCGTCCATCCCAACTAGGGTTTGTCAGTCCGGTCGTAATAGTCGTACTGATTTTTTGTCGATACGATATGATATGACACTATATCGATCCGTACTATAATGTGTCAACATTAAAAAATTATCTAATAAATATATATTATTATAAAATATTATGTGTTATTTAGTGATTAATAGTTGTGTTAGTTTTGTGTGAGATAAAGGGTTCAAATGTGACGAATGTCATATGTTTTTTAACTTATTTTTCTTAAAGAATAATAAAAAAATGTAAGAAAATAATGTCACTGGTGTTATTTTGAATCAAAATCTTAACCTTCAAAATGAAGACTTTTAACCAAACTACCTGTAAAATCACATTGATATAAAATAATATATATAATATTTAAAAAAATATACGGTACGTATCAGTTGCGTATCACTCACCGATCGTATCAGTATATGGCTGGTATGGTCCGATACGGACGGTACGCCCCGTACCGGACCGATTTGACAAACCTTAGTCTCAGCACTGCAACCGACCGTGAGAGATGGTTAAATATGACAGATTTGGCTCGGGACCGAGCTAAGGCTTCTCCTTGTCTTGGTGGCCGGGTTATAGCTCTTTTATGACTTGGGGTCGAGCTAAGGCTCAAGATCTCCTGATGACCCAGTGTCGAGTTAATACCCTAGACCTCCTTATGGCTCGAGGTCGAGTTAATACTCTAGACCGGCATAATGGCTCGAGGTCAAGTTAAGGCTCAAGATTTCCCGAGCTAACACTTACAGGGTTACGTCGTTTAACCGGGGGCTTCCCTCCCAATTGTGCAACCAAAGGGAGGGGCTCACTTGGCACGCGGGGCATACTGTGTTTGACAGGAATTGATCGAACATGAATTGATCGACGTTTGTCCAAAGGTTTGTCAAATTTAGATGGGACGGGTTGAACCGTCCGTCCAGTCCCATCCGGAATGATCAATCCGTGGGATATAATCGGAATACTTTATATATTTGATATTTTATTTTAAATATAAAATATTTTATAAATAAGTTGGTTAAGGATGAAACGTAAGAACCGCCTAATCAACTAACCTAAGAATTTTCTTATATTATTTTAAATCTATAATAATACTATAAGAGAATTGATGGTTTTCTGGTCGCCGGTTCAAATTCGTGTTTATCCCGTATCCGGTTCAACCTTGAGCTCTAATTGAACCCCGCCAGGATCAGAAACCCGGGGCCCTTCCGCGAGAAACCCACCTCCCGTCTCATCTCCTTCTCCCGACCCATGCTCCATCCCCCTCCGTGTAACCCTCTCCGGAACCAAGATACATGTTGGCACACGAGGATATGCAGATAAATTGATACCAATATGTATTTCCTTCACTGCATTAAGTGAAACCCTTTCCTACCCTAGGACAATGTTTTCGAACCCACGAAGGCAACAACATATCGAATCAATCCCATACATTGTGAAATGATCTCTAAGAACAGAGACAGAGAAATCAAGTTTGATCAAGCTATGCACTCAAGACGAACGGGGGAGTTCATGATGTTCTCTTATGTCAAATAGAGGTGTTGCGAAGCCACAATCACTTAGATGATACCTGCTTAAACAACAAGAGGATTCTTGAAAATATTGACAGGCAGTCTGTTGGTGGAAATATGATATATCTACTTCTTGTTGTCCTTTCATCTCTTGACAACCGTGGCAAAGGAATCACAGCCTTGTGGAATAGGTACTTGTGACGGAGATTTGGATATGTTAGGAATCTTTAACATGCAATGTATTGCTCGAGGTCTCGTAGGGGATAGAGATGGACTGACATGAATGTCTTGGGGCCCTTACCTTACTTCTAGAAATGGATTTGGAAATTGGGAGTATCTGGAGTATGATTATACTCCTGAAGGCATAATGCACTTTTTTTTTTTTACCTATTTTGTTCAGTATTACCTGTGTTTTTAAGATGTATGCGTTGACATGTTAGGTTCCTACTTCCTACAAATTCTGAAATGTGATTACATTTGCATTGAGATGGGAAAAAAAATTCAATGAATGATCTATTTAGAACACCAACTAAATTCGTGGCATTAAGTACATAGTTCATACATGAAGCAATAACATGTGTGAAGTGAAAAAAGCCCAGGCTCATTAATTCACTCGAGAATCGAAATTTTCTTGTTAAATGCAAAGTAATGATTGAAGTTCAAGGCGGAATAGCCTAGCTACATGACCCATTGCCTGGTTGGGCACTTTTAAATTGCCATCTCAATAGTTAATATGTAAGAAATAATTCTTAGGGGTGGAGTTTTGAAAATGATTCTTGGTGTCTGCTTTGCCGGGTGTTGTCTGCTTTATGCAATATTGCTTGAAATTACGAGCTACTTACAGCAAAATATTGTGATCTTTTCCTCTGTGCCGGGGACCTAATTAACTCTTGATGTTTAAAAGGAATGCGCTAACCATGAAATTCAACAAATGCTATCAATTTTGGAATGTAAAGTTTAAGGCAAAATGAGGAGGTGGTGTATGCACGAAGGGGTTAATCAAAACATTTTCAAGATAAATTGAGCACATCCCTTTACTGTATATATATGAAGGCCTAAAGTGCTAAGGTGTGCCTTGGAAATTCCAATAATGTCATGAAGTATTCTTTTTCACAAGTTCTGTTTTATGACTTTTATTTAGATCATCTTTTCTGCTTTCCATGCACAAACATGCTGGATCAATCAGGCCAGCATCTTGGTTTCATCTGAAATCATGGTTGATCCATCAACAACAACCACTTGGTTAACTACGTAGCGTATGGAAGATGTGGATGAGCACCAAAACCCAAAATGACGTCCTCTTTTTTGTGGATGACAATTTTTGACAACTTGACATGAGTGGAGGTGAGGTACATTTCCCACCCTCCCAAACAAAATGAGGTCTGTTATACCACCAATTTTATATGTAAATAAACAAATGTAGGAATCCAAGAAATTAAAACATCCTCTACAAAGTGAAAATGCATCACATTTTCTATATTTTTGACTTAGATATTCTTTAATTCCTGCTTTGAGTTTTTGCCACCACTTTCACCACCA
Source organism: Amorphophallus konjac (assembly GCA_022559845.1). Taxonomy (NCBI): domain Eukaryota; kingdom Viridiplantae; phylum Streptophyta; class Magnoliopsida; order Alismatales; family Araceae; genus Amorphophallus; species Amorphophallus konjac. The sequence goes on along the minus strand of CM040126.1, from coordinate 375,282,693 downwards.
TTGTCATCATCCACCAAAGTCTATACTTACTTTTTCAGAGAAATAGAATCGCCCCACACCAGAAGAATGAAAAATAATAAAAAAAGAGACATGGATTACATCGCATATTTTATCTCATTACATAGAGGTGATATGGTCAAATCGGAAAGTGGGATTCCTCACCCTTACACAGCATGCCATACTGCATAGATTAGGAAGAACACAAATGCAGACTTTTCACTAGCACTTGCAGTCTGACTATGAACTAGGATATGCATTGGAATAGCACCATGATGACCAAAAAAAAAAACCAACAACATTTTCTTTTCCATTGTCTCCCCACCCCCTCAATTGTCCAACCTATCAGCAATTGCTATCACCTTATTTTTCTTGGTGGTTGGTTTATGCAGATTGGAGATCTGATCTCCAGCAGGTATCCATCCTGGAAGGTCCTTTTCGAGACTCCATTGTTTCAAGTAGGGCTCTCCTCGTCATCTTGGACCTTATTACTAACTCTTGATATTGATTTTGCAACTTCTGGCACCATAATTATAATCACATTATATTTTTAGTCCGTTTTCAATACGGGACTATTCTCTAACACGCCTCCTCACGTGCAGACTAATTTTAGGTTCGGTCATGTGAATCATGGCAAACACGGAGTGTGTGGCCCAAATCATAACCATGGGCTAAGATACTATATTAAATTTTATTGGATTTAATCATCCAACTCAAAATCTTAAGATGTTGAGTGGAGAGGGCACCACAATTATAATCACATTATATTTTACCCCGTTTTCAATACGAGACTATTCTTAACACAAATCATATTTTAATGTCTAAACTTTGGTTATTTAATATAAAATATTTTACAAAATAAGCCCACGCGTGAAGATTTAGCAAACCAAACAAGTCTGCAAGTAAAAATCTGATAACCAGAAAGTGAATTGACTTGTGTAGCACTCCTTGACTGAATGATGTGATTTAAGTTATTTTCATGCGAAGATCTTTGACTTGTGTAAATCAGATCTCTCCATCTGAATTAAGCAATTCATTGAACCTTACTAAAAATCACGTTTAAATGTTCATGCATTATTTTCATCTATCGTATTTGAGCACACTAGCACACAAACTCTTCCCTATATTTTTTTCCTAATCTTTACTTAGCGTTTTTGTGCAACTTACATTTTAAAATTTTCATGATCATGTATGAAAATTAACTTTCCCTTAGGATTGGAATCATAAGTTGTATGTGTAAACATCTATCAGGATTCTAATAGAGGTGATCACTAAAAATAAACAACACAAGTAATTTTTCTTTATAGTATTAAACTAGATTTCATCTAATTTTAAGATTCCACATCCTTTTTAAGTTGACTTCTATTGCTTATAAAACGTATTTTTACACAAATACTCTCGCGCGAAGCGCGTTCTTTTGACTAGTATATTATATATATAAAGATTTTTTACACTTTACGATACGGAGCGAGACAATGTTATATCGTCTCATCCTCACAAAAAATCGAGACGATTGATATGAACGAGCCGACAAACCTTGCGCTTGTCTAATTAGAAATTTGGAATCGAGACCGCTAAACACTTCATTCAAAGGTATCCTTCTTAAAATATTAATCCCATTAAAAGTATATCTTACATTTACATTTGCTTACGTGTTATTAAGAACTCTACCATGACCGTCCGTCCCAACACTACAACGGGCCGTCGCAGATGGTCAAATATGACAGGTTTTTTCGTGACAATGCATTTTTAACGAGAGTATACAAGTAAATATAAATCTAAAAATATGAGTGATAATATATTTGTCTAATCAGAATCAGGGTTTGCCGACCCGCCCGACCCGGCCGACCTAGTCTCGGCGCGGGACGGGTCGGGTCGGGCGGGTCGCACAGCGACCCGATCCGCCCCTTTGGCTCTCGACGCGATTTTTTGTGAATTTTTTTTAAAATTTTTAATAAATTTATTTTGAAAGATTAAATATTATATATATTTAAAAATATTAGAATGTAGAGTTTATTTAAGATAATAGATCCATACTAAATTATACATAATTAATTATATAAAAATTACATATTACACCGCTTAATTAAACATCCTATTATATATAATACATAAAAATTTATTTCAATTACTAAATATGTAAAAGTAAACAGTGACATAATAATGACATTCATTCATGAAGTATAAATACAAAAACTCACTAATCCTCGTCCATCTGTGAAACCTGAATCCCAAAACTCACTCATCCTCCTCATCTGTGTAACCTGAATCCGAAAACTCACTCATCCTCATCATCAGTGAAGCTCGAATCCCAAAACTCATCATCAGATACATGAGACTGATCACCCGTATAATCTAACTCTATCCTAGTGGGTAGAGGTACATGTGGGTGGGACTGAAAATATGTAACCATCTGCACAAATGATGGGTCGTGTGCTGCGGTGGAGGGTACATGAAAATCTGTAAAAAAAGTCCTCACTACATCTATAGCTTCAATTCTATCATGTGCGACTGGTGCTGGTGCTGGTGCTGGTGCTGGTGCTGCTCGAACTCTGGACGTGGAGGAAGATCCTGCTCCGCCCTGTGCTCGTGGTGGAGGTACCCGGGACGTAGAAGAAGATGTCCTCGGTGTGCTACGAGAACCGTATCTATCCTGTAACTGTGTCCGAAAGGAATGTCGAACATCTCCCGGAACTCGGTCGCATGCACGAACATCGCGTCCCACTCCCGCAAGGTGCTCCGCAAACCTGTGTATGCCGGTGACGCGATGTTCGCAGTATCTACAGTGCACATGTCCATCACCCTCAACAGAGTATCCATGCTCCCACGCAGGGTGACGCCGTCCGTCCATGATGACCTGCAAATGATGCAAAAGTTTGCATTAGTGATTACAATGACAAGTACAGAACTCTATATATGAAAAACTCTACAATTAATTATTAGTTAGTTATAAATGTAACCAAATGATACATACTAATAAAGCCTATGGACCCAAACTGGGCCAGTGCCCATCTCCAAACAATCTGACATTAAATGTGGTCCGCAGATAGGACAGATAGTCTTCATAGCGCATTGAACCTGAATAGTTCTCCCAGTACATGCGTACGTAGTATTCATACTCCTGCGAACCTTGTGCGTACACGACCTCTACTGACGTAGCTGCGGCATAAGGATATGGATACGATGGGAAAAATGAACTACTGTTATCTGAGTCGCCATGATACATCGGCTGCTGCGGCCATGACCGTCCATACGAGCTTCCAGATCCCTGGGAGTCATGTGTGCTCATCCTCTCAAAATCAGACAACATGCCTTGATAGCTGGTACTGTCTGCAACCGAACTTCCATAGTAGGGATCCCAATGATCAGCTGCCCGTCTCGTCCCTGCCGGTGGAACACCGTGGTCCTCATCTTGCGTGGCATGTGTGAAGTGCTGCTCCTCTGTCCATGCGCCATGTTGACGGCCCCCACGACCTCTACTATGACCACTGCTGTACTCTCTGCCACCAGCACTAGTATTCTGACGAGGACTCCGTTGGTCACCTTGAGAACCACCACCTCCATGGGATGAAGACCCTGTCGGTGTACTCTCAGCATCGGAGTCATGACTCCCACTAATGCGGGGCTCAACAGAAGGCTCGGGAGTGTCGTCATCTGCATTGGGATCTAATGTCTCCATGTCTGCAAAATCTATCGGATTTAATGGTGGTCCCTTGTCCTTCTTGCTGGTGAATAATGTGGTCCATGATGATTTTTTCTTCTGTGGAGCAGGGGGCGGCTTACATGCTGCATGTTGTGTCCCTCTAGATGCCTGAGAAGCAAAAGTCTGTTTAGATAATTTTTCAATTTATTTTCTATTGTGTAAGTCTGTACGTATACCTGAGAAGACTGATTGGGTGCCTTAGCCTTAGATGTTGAGCGTCGGGGCGTAGCAGACTGAGATGGTTGTTTCGATGCTACCGAAGATTACACAATTGAAAGAAGAATATATTCAATTACCAATGAATTATATATTAACAAATGTAGAAATGACAATATAATTTCACCTCTCTAAATGAGGAACTCCCCTTAGCCTCTCTTGAAGTGGATAACCTTCTTGGTTCCGCAGATATTGAATGCCGCGGTACAGCAACTCGGGACCACTGTTCTCCCGCAATGTTGTCATTTGTCGGACCGACCTGCAATATATTGCTATCATACAGAAATATATGACTATGCTATCTAATGAAATTTGCGATTCGATTTTCATGTATTAATTCACCTGAGGTGGCTCTTGACGCTCAATTAATGGGGGTTGGATCAATCGCTCCCATGTTGTATCATCGTACGCATACGATGTGTCTCCACCCCCAATGACGAGGTCTTCATCTAAATTAATTTCATCATCACGTCCCGTTGCTGAGTCGTCACCACCCAAATGCACATGGGTGTCATCTCCCTCCCCGACTGCCTCTTGTACAGCTGATGCGAGAAAAGTATTAGGCCGTGGTGTCTCGCCAGGTTCTTCAGCCTCCTCGTCCAATTCTGCCTCACCACGCTCGGTTGTGGCTCTTGCAACCCATGCTACCATAGGGTCATCATCGTCTCGCAAGTACACAGCATCCGTTGGGTCGTAATCTCCCTCTCCTCTCCTTGTATCCATTTGTACATGCCGGACCTTTAGCCTCATGTTGTAATGAACATACACCATTTTGTCTAGCCTGCGGTGTGTTAGCCTATTCCTCAGCTTAGTATGCAAGAAGGAGAACGTCGACCAATTCCGCTCACACCCACTCGACGAGGATGTTTGCGATAGAACTCTCATTGCGATCTTCCTTAATACGGGTGCACTTGTGCCGTAATTTAGCCACCACTCAGCTGTGTTTAAGACAGATCACGTACAATATAATAATTAGATGTAAAAATTACTTCTCGAGACATAGAAGGTACATTGTGAAGACACATTACCTGGGTCGAGTCTATCACGACTGGCCATGGCATTAGGTGTCGCAAATGAACCAATTCCCTCTCTAAATGTTTTCATCTGCATTATCAAAAAATATGAAGTGTATATTTCATTTAATATTGTCAATGTTAAAATATCCAAGTATACCTCATTCAACGCATCAGCAGCATCTGTTGGGGTGAAAGACAATCGGTCTACCACAATGTTGACCGATTCTATCAACGTATCGTCATAAGCAAGGGCCCGAGCATATTGGAAGGCCGGATGTAGATAGTACGCTGCAATCGTAAGACAATGAATTACATATTAGTATCAATTGAAAATCACAGCTCATTGATTGACGAGAATGTAAGTGTTTACCTGCCATGTGAAGATCGCGGCTCATTTGTCTGTCCCATCTGTCCTCCACAATCTCTAGAATGGTGGGTCCATATTTTCTGGACGTTGTAAGGATCTTCCGCTTGGCTGCTTCTATTTTGCTGTACACCAACCCCATGGTTGGTACTCTATCCCCATCCACGCATCGTAGAACCTCATACAGTGGCTCTATCAATGACACTAATACCTTCACTCGTTCCCAAAAATTCGAGGTGTTGACAATCCCCTCGACCTCCGCCCCTTCACGTGAAGCAGCAAAAGAGGAACTCAGCCAGGTCTCACCTCTAAACATTTGCTTCAACCCATCCTTGTGCTTCAATAGGCTCTGCAATGCGATGTAGTTGGTGGCAAATCGTGTGATGCCAGGCCTCAACAGTTCGCCGCCACAATGCTCCCTCATCCATGCCAATACAAGTGTGTGGTTGTAGATATATTTCGTGATTTTTTGTGCCACCTCGACCACAGATTTTACCATACGAAGCTGCCCAATCTCCTTCAGCATCAGATCTACACAATGCGCTGCACAGGGGGTCCAGAAAATGTGCCGTTTTTTCTTCATTAGCTCCTCCCCGGCCTTCTTATAGTTCGACCCATTGTCAGTCACCACTTGCACAATGTACTCCTCCCCAATCTCAGTCACCACTTGCTCCATCAATGACAAAATATATTGATGACTATGAATTTGACCAGACGCATCCACTGATTTGTGAAAGAATACATGTCTGTCACAATAAACAAGGAAGTTGATCAGGCTAGATTTTGTGGTACCTGACCATCCATCACACATCAGTGTGACTCCGTACTTTGTCCATTTCTGCTTGAATGAGTCAATGTAACTCTTGATCTCAGCAACCTGTTCATCAAGGTATACGCCAGCCAATTCTCTCGCTGTAGGTGGCTGCACGTGTAGCCCAAGGACCTGTGCTTCCTGAAACATTGGCTTGTAGTAAGGGCTATTGGCTGCATTGAAAGGCAGACCCGCGTGGTGCCACCATTTTGCAACAGCCTGACCAAGTTTCCATTTAGGTCCCTTCTGGCCATACGCATCGTCCATCCTCGTTTGCTTGCCATGCTCTCGGGATAGTGCACCGGGCTCCACATCTTCAATGTTGATCGATTGTGTCCTTTTTCTTTGTGTCCCCGAGTCACCAGTCAATAAACTCCTTATGCCTCGTGGTTGTCGAGTCGTAGATGAACCACCACTCCCTGATGCTCCGGTCCTCGCCGCCTCGCGACTACGGACTACAGTCTCCTCGGGATGTCTTGACTCTTCCCTGCTCTGACGTACTGCCTCACGAAACTGGGCTTCGTATGGATCGTTCACAGTGACATACACATTAGGCTGCTCAGTACGTGCTTGTTCGTCTTCGTCACTGGGTGTCCATGCACATTCCTCCTCGTTGCTGCCGCTTGCTAATCCGCTCACTGCCGCTTGATCCCTTTTCTTCTTTTTTTCCTTTTCTTGCATCTCAGCTCTCTTCTCCCGCAGGTGCCTAGCCATTGCAAGTTTCACATCTCTAGGCACATGGGTACACCCAGCAACCTCAGAGTATCCTGCCCCGGCTCCTCCTGCCAAATGCTTCTTCAATCGAGACACCCCTCCTCCCCGGTGTTCTATTTTACAATAGTTACAACGCCAACACCTACGGTTGCCATCCAACAAAACTCCGTGTGACCACCCAATATCATTTGTTCGTTCCTTAGGAGCCATAGAGTGTTATCTCCTAAAATTAAGAAATTCAAAATATGAAATTATATTATTTCCCATCTACAACTAACAATGAACAGAATTTTATTATTTGCGTACCATGCAAGACTAAATTCAATATTTAATACATCTTCATATAATTTAGTTCAAAATAATATCATTATTTCTATAACATACAAATAAGGTTAATATTTATAATTAATACATATACATTAAATTTAAAATTATTTATCACTAATTAGATATTTAAAATTACATCTCTAATTAAATTACATGACACATAAATTATAAACATCTCTAAATAATTTACATTGTACATATAAATTAACTTTAAAATTATTTATAAAATATTCAACACTAAATTTATATTTACATTAAATTAAATTACATTATGCAATTCAATTAACTAATACACATTATGCATTTAAAAATATTTTACATCTACAACTAATACTGATATTAATATCAATATTTTTTCAAATGTAATACTAAATTTAATATTTAATATTACATTTACATTAAATCTAATATTTAAACATGAATTGAATTACACATCAAAAAATAAATTTATTACTACAACATGAATTAAATATTATTTATATTAATTCTACAAAATGAATTAAATAATACATAATTAAAATGATATTTATACACCATAAATTAAACAAAAATTATCTTATTTATATCACATGAATTAAATAATACATTCATAATAATATTAAATATTATCATAATATATTTTCGTATATTTTTTAATTAAAAAATAAAAAAAATTAAACAACCCCCCCCCCCCCCCACCTCCCCGCCCCCCACCGGAGCTGGGGGCGGCGATGCAGACGCCCCCCCCCCCCTCCCCATCTCACCCTCCCCCCCTCACGGTGGAGACGGCCCCCCCTCCCCCCTCTGAGGGTGGCCGGCCCGCGACGCCCCCCCGACACCCCCCCTCCCCCTCCCCGACGCCCGCAGACGCCCCCTCCCCCCTCCGACGGTGCCGCCCGCAGACGCCCGCCGCACGCCCCCCCTCCCCCCTCCGTGCCCGCGACGTGCGCCGCCCGCAGACGTCCCCCCTCCCCGACGCCCGCAGACGCCCCCCTCCCCCCTCCGACGATGCCGCCAGCAGACGCCCGCCGCACGCCCCCCCTCCCCCCTCCGTGCCCGCGACGCTCGCCGCACGCCCCCCCTCCCCCCTCCGACGCCCGCCGCCCGCAGACGTCACCCCTCCCCCCTCCGACGGCCGCAGACGCCCCCCTCCCCCTCTCACGGTGCCCGCGACGGCCGCAGACGCCCGATCCTCACCCTCCCCCACCCCCCTCCTCACCCATCTCCTAAAATTTAGGGCACCTACCTCTGATCGCCGGTCGTCGCTGCCGTCCGCCGCCGTCCGCCGCCGCTCTGCACCGCCCACACCCGCCGGCCACCGCCTTCAACCGCTGCGGATGCCAGACCCGCCCGCACCCGGCCCGCTATATGGGCGACCCGGCACGTACGCGCCGTCCCGCACGAACCAGACGGGCCCGCCTCCACCCGCTCCGGTACGCGGCGGGACGCACGGGACCCATGCGGTCCAGTGCGTCCCGGCCACGACCCACACCCCGTGCGACCCGGCTCCCGCCTGGGTCGGGTCGGGTCGTGCAGGTCGGTGCGGTTCGGGGCGGGACGGCAAACCATGATCAGAATAGACAAGTGATAATTTTTTCTGTAATTAATAAATTAAGGGAGAGATGTATGCAAAAAATCCACCATTTAACAAGGGGTCTAGTAAACGTATGCTTAACTGAACAGTGAACATGAACTACAGTGAAGGATTGTTACGGTAGGCATACACGTGTAAATATTTCGTCGTACTAGTGCAGGATAATTTTTTGCGCAAATATAATTTTCATAAGAGCATATAAGCAAAAGATCCTTTTTTGAACAAGAGATTATAAAAATACTGAGAATTAGAATATTATAGCAAAAGATGTTGCCAAAGTCAACTCGAAGAAAGCCAAGGCTGTAAGTGCATCCCTTGCTCAACAATTTTGACCGTCATAGCTACAGTATTTTTTAGATAGGGAAAGAACATCATAGTAACAGTATCTTTAGATGGAGAAAGAACACGGGGAGATGCTCAAAGTATCGTATGCCAGTGCAGTTGATTATCTAATGTATGCATGATTTGTGTTACACTTGATTTATCTCAGACAATCAATGTGATTGGTAGGTATATGGTAGATCGAGGAAACAGCATATATTGGAACAGCAAAGTGGACTTTGCAATCTCTAAAAGGCCTATATAAATGTTGGTTGGTTGGCTGTTACAAAAGAGCATAGATAATGATGTAATTTACTTGGTTTTATTAACTCTGATTATGTAGGTGATCTTGACAAGAGGAGATCTACTACATGATATATCAAAATTCTAGGTGGAGCTCCTATCAATCTGAAGGCGATGTTATAGGACATCATGACATTATCTTGACCCAGAATGTTTAGAACAAATGCATTTGAAAGGTTGGTCTCATTGTCATAATCGCATTATGATCCAACCTTCATTACATGTATTCAAGGACTTCATCACATCAAGCGACAATACGCATAAATAAATAAGACATAATGAAAAAATATCATAAATTTAATTAATTCAAATGAGAATGTACATAAAATGACGGCATCACTTCATGAGCGATTGACTTGCATGGCATACACTTCTTTTAATGACAACGATGGTGACGACTTGAGGTAGTTGGCTTGAGGTGTAAGCCATCAGCCACAACAATAGAAAATATGCTAGAGCTGGTAACATGCTTTGTATTAATAGAAGACCATAAAAAAGAATCAGAGAGGAAAGAACTTCACTGGCATCGTTAAGCTAGAGCTGAAAATTAACATGTCATTTGATGTATCACAAAATACCGTGAAATAACATATTTACAATGTTTTATGGTAATTTAGGATGGTTTACGTTATTTCATGTGAAATCAGATGATCCTCGGATGAATAGAGAAATTCAGAGGAATTCCACCATTTCTCGCCTTTCCCCAACTGGTTAGGATAATAAACAGTACATCTAATTTAGTTGTAGGCTACTATCTCTCTCTTTTTGTTCTAATGAATTTAAGAAGCGTCTGTTGATTATCTTCAAACGTCTATAACCCATTTACGATCAGGGTTTGCCGACCCGTCCTACCCGGTCTCTGCGCGGGACGGGTCGGGTCGGGCGGGTCTCACTGCGACCCGGTCCGCCCCATTGCCTCTCCCACATCCGGCGCCCCCCTCCCCCTCCTGCTGCGGCCCCCCACCCCCTCTCCCACCTCCGGCGCCCCCCCCCGCCCCCTCTCCGGCGCCTCTCCCACCTCCGGCGCCCCCCCACCCCCTCCTGCTGCGGCCCTCCAGCGCCTCTCCCACCTCCGCCGCCGCCCCCTCCTGCTGCGGCCCCCCACCACCCCCCTCCTGTTGCGCCCCCCCACCCCCTCTCCCACCTCCGGCGCCCCCCCGCCCCCTCCTGCTGCGGCCCCCCACCGCCCCCCTCTCCCACCCCCGGCGGCCACCACAGCCCCCCCACCTCTCCCACCTCCCCCTCCCCATCCCCCTCCTGCTGCGGCCCCCCACCGCCCCCCTCTCCCAACTCCGGCGGCCACCACCGCCCCCCAACCTCCGGCGGCCCCACCACCGAGATCGCCCCCCTGGCCCCCACCGCCCCCTCCCTCTCCCACCTCCTGCGGCCCCCCACCGCCCCCCTCCCCCACCTCCGGCGCCCCCCCTCCCCCTCCTACCGGCCCGTTAAATGGCCGACCCGCCCCGACCCGCTCATACCGAGCTGGGTCCCGCCTCGCACCGCACCGGTACGTGGCGACACACACGGGACAAAGCGGTTCGGTGCGTCCCATCCACGACCCACGGCCCGTGCGAGCCGGCGCCCGCCTGGGTCGGGTCGGGTCGTGCGAGTCGGTGCGGGTCGGGGCGGGACGGCAAACCCTGAGTAAACGTCTGCTTAATTGAACAGTGAACATTAACTACAGTGAAGGATTGTTGCGGTAGGGATACACGTGTAAATATTTCATCGTACTAATGCAGGATAATTTTTTATGCAAATATAATTTTCATAAGAGCATATAAGCAAAAGATCCTTTTTTTGAAGAGATTATAAAAATATTAAGAACTAGAATATTATAGCAAAAGATGTGGGCCAAAGTCAACTCTAAGAAAGCCAAGGCTGTAAGTGCATCCCTTGCTCAACAATTTTGATCGTCATAGCTACAGTATTTTTAGATAGGGAAAGAACATCATACAGTATCTTTAGATGGAGAAGGAACATGGGGAGATGCTCAAAGTATCGTATGCCAGTGCAGTTGATTATCTAATGTATGCCATGATTTGTGTTACACTTGATTTCTCTCATAAATGTGATTGGTAGGTACATGGTAGATCGAGGAAAAGAGCATTGGAACAGCGAGGTGGACTTTGCAATCTCTAAAGGCCTCTTCAAATGTTGGTTGGTTGTTACAAAAGAGCACTGATAATGATGTAATTTAGTTGGTTTTATTAACTCTGATTATGTAGGTGATCTTGACGAGGAGATTTACTACATGATATATCAAAACTCTAGGTGGAGCTCCTATCAATCTGAAGGCGATGTTATAGGACATCATGACATTATCTTGACCTGGAATTTGTAGAACACATGTATTTGGAAGGTTGGTCTCATTATCATAATCGTATTATGATCCAACCTTCATTACGTGCATTTCATCACATCAAGCGATAATACGTATAAATAAATAAGATAAAATAAAAAAATATCATATATTTAATTAATTCAAATGAGAATGTACATAAAATGACGGCATCACTTCATAAGTGATTGACTTGCACATTATACACTTCTTTTAATGACAACAATGACGATGACTTGAGGTAGTTGGCTTGAGGTGCAGGCCATCAGCCTCAATAGTAGATGTCAGGCTGCGGAGCGACGTGGGTATTACAGGACGGCAACACTCCATGACTTCATGAGTGGAAGCTTGGATGGCTGGTTAGTAGGTCTCCCAAGAGAAAAGACTAAGAGGCCCGTACTTGATCGACATAAGTTTGAGTGGCTGATGTATGGATCTTCCTAGAAGAGAGACCCAGCAAGAGGTGTTGGATGACAGTGATGAGCGCGGGCTGAAAACCTACCCCCGTTGCGCATTTGGGGCGGGGGTTGAGTCGTCATCGCCAGCTGGAGACTGATGCACTTCACCATCTGCAGTTGGAGGCAGGGGTGCTTCACTTCTGATGACGCTGGGAGTGGCCGTATGTAACGACCAAAGATATGAATACTGGAAATTACCCGATACCATTCGAATCTTGACCTGCCACCCACGAGCCGAAAGGCTCGGAAGAGTTAATTGGTACGTGGAGATACATTAAATTTTAAAATAATACAGGAAATAACTACCGAATTAACTATTTAAATAACAGTAAATAAATTACATTTTCAATTAATAAAGTAACTACAGAGTCTAGTCCATAAAGTACAGTCTATAGAGAAAGAAAATGTACTCAAGCGCCGGGTATGCCCCCGACTCTAGCAAGCTAGCTAGCAACTATGAACCTCAGCGCTGCACCTCCAAACCTCGAGGAGGAATCATAACACCTGAAAAGAAAGGGGTGAGTCTCATCTCATTGGCTCAATAGGAGTCCCGCAAATCCTCATCACGAAACAACGGTAGTAAACAACAGCGATAATAATAATAACAATAACAACAGTAACAGTAGCAAGCGTAACAACAACGGAAACAGAAGGAGGCGGTGGAAACATAGCTCTCTAAGCTACTCCTAACAACATGGAAAGGAAACCCCAATCTCACAGTCGGGATTGCCGAACCACCGGCAAAACCACGGCTACGCTACTAAAGGGAAAGGAACCACGGCACTCCTGTCGTGCAGGCCTATCCTCGCCAACAAAGGCCACAGCCCAAACCACGCGATCCAGGGGTAAGGTCATGATCTCATTGTCGTGAACAAGACTCTGCCTACGGGTGGAACCCTCAATCTGAACATCGGGAAAAATGCACAGAAATCACCCAAAGAACCATGAAGAAACTCATCTTGCGTGACAAGAGAACTGTCCACTAGAAGCAATGCCGGATGCGTCCATCAATGACTTAGTCCGTAGCCTCAGGTGTCTCCCTACTCGTCCCATGAGGAAATTGAGACATCGTACACAAGTAACCACAGAACAAGGACTAGTCGGGGTCGCGCTCATTAGCACGGGTCCACTGCCCCCAACTACGTGTGCACACATAGACCATCTACTCTAGGTCAGGTCCTCTAGCCGATTTCCCCCGCAGCCGAACTCAGGCTGCAAAGGTAAGGGGCCCTATGGTAACTAGTTTAAAAATCGTCTACTAGGGTAAAGCCTCCACCACCCCCCGGTGGGTAAGCAACTGCGTGCCCAGGTCAGCTCCATCTAGTGGGAGGGTCACTCGAGGTAGAAGCTTTCGGTAGAAGAAACACCGAAGTACTCACGGGCTATGCACACACCCGTCGTAAGTATCACAGAACACAGGGTAGCTCGGTGCCACCAGACTCAGGATGACTATCTAGACTCGCTAATCCAACGGCCATAGAGTCACGCGACTCATCCCAAGGACGTTGTACCATATGGCACCATGCCATCAAATTGTTCCAACCCAAGAGTCAGAAACCACGGTCAAAAGGAGTCTTAAGGCGGCTCTCAACCATCAAGTCCATTCCCTCTCTGAGGGAGACTAGAAAGCCCCCATCCCCTGGCTAGCTCATTGGACTATCGGTCACTGGTCATACGCATGGCCCACAGGGAAATCGCTTTCTGAGGAAACTCACATAGTGCGGGGACAGCCCTCCGTATGTACACGAGTACACGATGACTCGAACTAGCGAAACAAGGAAGCTCAGAACACACGGGGTCATGACCTGGACCCTCAAAATCTCACTGGCACGCTAAACGAGATAACGTGATTTCTCTAGACACCCAAAAACATGAACTCGGTCCCCACGAGGTGTCCGGGAGATCCACGGAGTAAAAGGTTGACCAATGGGTCTCAACTGGGTCGATCAGCCGCCAAAAGGGTGAAGAACACTACACTTCGGTTGACCAAACCCTAGGATCAGTCGACCTACAGTGGACTGGTCGATTGACCAGCCCCTTGGGTCGGTCTACTGACCCTTGGTTTGATCGACCGGCCCTTTAGGGTCGGTCGACCATTCAAGCACGGTCGCTACCCGTGGCAAATCCTGATCGCTCGACCGAAATCCCCCATCGATCAACCGAAACTGGTGAAAACCCTGCATAACCCCATCCGAGGGGCTCCAAACCACGCTCCACTCGACCCCGATCGAGGGGGAAAGGATCGGGGACCTCGCTCTGGCTCCCAAACCACCAAATGCAAGTAAATAAACAGGAAAACACCGCCCGATCCGGCGGAAATCGTCATTGGCCCTAAACATGGAAAAATCACCCCGGCATGAACAAAAACCCACTCTCTACCTCGCCTCGGGCTACAAATCGTAGGAAAATGGAAAGCAAGGGCCAATGATCCACCCCCCTATCTCTCACGACGAGATCCCACACCGAGGACGCTGATTCCACGCGAAAACGTGCCTCGAACCAACGTCGGCTTGACGAACACGCGAACGAGCTCCACCGCGCCACCGCCTTGTTTAATTCTCACTCCATCCTCCCCGATCGTCGACCCACATGCCTCGCCTCGCCGCGTCGCTCACACCATCCTCCATCATCTGCCCAGAGAAGGGAGGGTGAGAGGGAGAGAAACGAGAGGAGAGACAGAGAGAATGAGAGAATGAGGAGAGAGGGGGTGAAGTGATATATTGGTAGGAATTGTTTTGCTATTTAAAAAATCAAAAATATAGGGAAAATTGGAAAAAAAATCATCCCCAAGATCCGTGGAAAACGCACAATGCTCCTGCAATGTCTCGAAGCCTGAAAACATAACGGTTCACCCTACACGGAGATCCGAAGGCCCGATAGCCAAAAATCAGATTTAATTACAAAACGCAATCTGAGTGCACGAAAATGCTCCGAAACCCACAGATTCTTGATCCGAAAATCCTAGATGTTACAGTCCTCCCCTTCTTATAAAAATGTCATCCTCGAAATTTGAAGGATCATCTATCTTACAGGTGAAGAGCAACTCATTCAGCTGGCAACACTCCCAGAGCTCCAGCTAAAATCTCAATTCTCCAGAGAACACCTCTCCCGAGGAACAGAGGTAGACTATTACCACGAATAGAAACATCTCCCTCCATATTCACCATCCACACTGATTCCAAAGCGAGCATTGCATACAAAAAGGATACAAGTATGACATCACCTTAGCTACAACGGGTCTCCAACCATGGCATCATCGCCACCATCTCACACACCGAGGAGACACAACCCGCGCCACGAAATCCTGGTACCAATCACACGCTCTTCACAAGGGATGTCCATTCCTGAGCCTCAATCAATTCACATAGTCATCTCAATTGACTGTCACAGTTGCATTGGCTCCACGCCACGAACTCTCTCATATCTGGTGAGCTGAACGCCAAAAACACCACTAGACCAACTCCGGTCCCAACAAAAACCTCCTATTAACCCAGATCCAATCCGGGGAAAGGTATATCATAATTGGCCACCTAAGGCCTCACCTACACACGGCTCTCTCCATCCTCAGCTCACCTCAGTTGGTATCTTCTGGCAGTGAAAATCCATCCGTCAGCCACCAGTTACTCGTTAACGGAATAATCCTTACTCTCTCAACTTTCCTTATTTCTACTCCTTCACCAGGCCCAATAAGCTCATTCCAAATCTCGACGGCCCATTTTTTGACTCTTACACTGACCATTAGCACTTCTCGAGTCGGTCCTCTCTTGGACAATGCATCTGATCTGATCCTCATGCCAACTCTACCCTCTCAGGGGAGCACGCCAAAACCAAACAACAAGACTCTACAATCCTCGGTCTACATCAACTCTAGACTCAAACTTACAGGAAATTTCTCCCACGCTGGCCACAAGACCAAGGCTCTCATTCGACAACATCCCTCCTGGGACCTCTGTACTCGGGCATCGTTCATTACATAGTCTCATCAAAACCTACAATTCCATTATTCCAAATGGGCACCTGCCAACCCCGGCTTCGCTCTCACCACAGAGCCACAAAACACAACCTTAGCAATCTACAACGCATATCTCCAAGACAGACAAGTGTCATCCTCTACCATAGCAACCTGGTCGATGACACTATGACCAATATACACGGATCCCTAGACATCACAGATCCTTGCCCCAACTGGGTCCTTCTTACACCATTCCGAAACTCTTGGACTCAACTAGGCCTCTTTCACTTGACATCACAGCCGACCACTTGGCTAGCCTCATCAATCGCTCACAGCTACCAACTGTGACCCACATATCCTTTCTCTGTATTCACTTTTCTAGATCCCAATTCTATCCTGAGGACACTTTGTAATATCCCGGACTCTTCGGTCCTTCTTTTCGGGTCCCGGATCTATTTTCTCGGAGAGTCTGACTCCGTTGTGTCTAAAATTATGTTTCGGACATCTTTCGTGTTCGGATCCGTGCAATCCGGCTCAGCTTCGGAGGCCCTGAGCGTGTTCCGCGACTTTTTCCGCGTGTTTTCCGATTTCCGCGTGTGTGTTTCGGCAAAACCTGCGGAACCCCATAGCGGGTGAATCGAGCCGTTCACCGAGGTGCGGGTGGTACCGTTGCGATTGGTGCGTTCCGAGGATCGCGAAAATGTAATTTTTAGTTTTTTGATATTTTTCAAAATTTTTGGATTTTCTATAAATTGCCCTAACTCTTTTTCTTTTTTTCTTTTTTTCTATTCTTTTCTTCTTCTCCCCCCTCCACCGTGAGAGAACCCCCCCTTCTTCCTTTTCTTCATCCGGTGTGCTCACGGCGGCGCCTTCCTCCTGCTGCAGACGGCGGCAAGGCGACGGTGTGGCGGTGACGGCGGTGACGAGGCGGTCGTGGTGGCGCGTGGTTTGTGGGATTTCGTGGAGGTTCGGGAGCCCTAAAGCATTCTTCGTCGATTGGGGATGATCCGACGCGCCTCGAGGCAAGATCGAGGTAGGCTGACGTTCCTTAGCTCCCCGCGTTCCATTCCCGTGATTTGTAGGCAGAGGGGAGGCCGAGAGAGGGTGATTTCATGCTGGGAGGGGAAATCCATGTTTTGGGGAGTGGTCGCCTGATCTACCGTTTCAAGCCACGATTTCACGTTTTGAGGGTCTAGATGCATGCTGGGGGTCCTAGGGGAGCTTTCTCCTTGTTTTGCCCCTCATCCATGGATGTTTGGGGGCGTGGTTTGTATTTTTGGGGTTTTCCCGTCGGCCCGTTCTCGGGCTGGTGTGACGGTCCTTCCAGAGACCGCGAGAGTCTCTGGCGGCCCAGGGTAGGTGCGCCAGACACTGTGGCGGCCCAAGGCGGGTGCGTCATAGGTTACTGTTTTGTCGGCAGGGCATCCGTCGGCTTGGCGGCCGCACGATAAACCGCCAGAGCGTGTAGCGCTCCAGGGTTCGACCGCCAGGGGGGCGAGTTGACCGTTGACTTTCGACCTTTAGTTGTTGACCGTTGAGGATTTTTTTGGGTGTGGCGGCCGAAGGTACGCCCGCCACATCCCTGTGGCGGCCCTATATAGGACCGCCATTTCTTTCGCAACCCAGGGTGTGGCGGCCCAATTCTGGACCGCCAGACTCTGTGGCGGCCCAAAGGTGGACCGCCAGAGATCTATGTCCAACCGGAGTTATGTTTTGCCGATTCGAGTCCCGGGTGAGTGAATCTCGATCTGCGTGCTGACCCGTGATCTGACTGATGTTGGGCATCATGTGGGGGCCACACGTGAAGGTGCCGTGGGATCCCGGGAGTTGGTGTTCTCGGCTCGTGTCACCGTGAGTCGATGTCGGTATGAGGAGCGACCCTTGTACTCTGTCCGGTTTAGATGTTATTTTCCGTTGACTAGAGAGTCTACTCCTTCAGTGACCCTCCACTAGTCGTAACCTTCCGACACGCGAGTGGTCCCACCAGGGAGTGGTGGTGAGGCACCCTGAGAGACAGTTTTAGACTGGTTTCAGTCAGGCCCCACGTCTTGCATCCAGAGTCCGGCTGAGGGGAAAACCAGTCAGAGGGCCAAACCAGGGACGCACGGTCTGTGTGTGCACACGTGGTTGGGGGCGGTTGGACCCGCGCTGACGAGCGCTACCCCAGCTAGTCACTTGTTCTATGGTTACTAGTACGGTGTCCCCGTTCCACCAGGGGTCGAGGGGGACACCTGAGGCGCGGTTTAAGTCATCAGTGGATGCATCCGGCCTTGCTTCTAGTGGGTTGGTACTCCTATCTTGTGTGGTAGCCACTCTTTGGCTTTTGATGAGTTGTCCTAGTTTTCGTGCTGTGTGTTTGGTACTAGCCATCGTAGTAGCTTGTAGTTACTTTCCGTGTAGTTTCTCGGTTTGCGAGGTGGGGACCGGATGATCCCTACTGTGCCTTGTGTTTTGAGGCTCATTCCCTACGTGTTTTCACCGTGTTTCAGGTATGACGAGGCTTCAGGGGAGCGCTTCAGAGGCTCCACATGGTTCAGGTGCCCAGGGTTAGTTGCCAGTTGCCAGTTCCGGGGTATGCCCCGTGTAGTTATACGTTTCTTTGGACTGTACTAGTTATGGACTACTGTCTATTTTAGACTGTTGTTATTTTTGTGGACTATGTAATTTAATTAATGTTATCAATTGCTTCCTGCTTAATTCATTTAATCTGTGTAACTCTGCAATTATTTTAGATTCTTGTGTATCTCCACACCATCCTTTCAACCCTTCCGAGTCTTCGGACTCGTGGGTGACGGTTCCAGATTCGGGCTATCGGGCCTTCCCAGTGTTCGGATTTCGGGTCGTTACAGCTGGTATCAGAGCACGGTTGTGGATATATATGAGAATCGTAAATAGTTACAGTGGTCCACTAGTCCACAATGATGATGTACAATCGACACTGGCTTAGGGCATCGTGTGTTTTATTGATTTTGCCGTTTCTCGTGTCTTCTGCTTGTTTGCAGTAGGCGAGTATGGCGCCGAGGCGGAGGACTCGCTCTCAGCAGGGACAGTCGGCAGAGGAGCAGGAGGAGCAGAGCAGAGTGCCACCAGTTACCACCCAGGCAGGGGATGCAACGAGAGCTCCGGGGGCCGAGGATTTCTTTCGGAGTATGTTTCAGGCCATGGCTCAGTAGTTTGGCGGTGATGCTGGCGAGGGCTCGTCGGCGAGGGGTGGACCCAGTCATGCCGTGAGGGACTTCTCGCACTTTCACCCACCCTATTATGAGGGACAGACAGATCCCGATGTGGCCAGGAGATGGCTTGATGAGATGGAGAGAGTGGTCAATTCCATGCGCTGTGCTGAGGAGGACATGGTGATGTTGGCCTGTAACCAATTGCAGGGTATGGCTCGAGATTGGCGGTCTTCAGAGTGGAAGACGTCCTTTCGGTCTCGTCCCCTTCAGGAGATCATATGGAAGGACTTTGTTACGGTCTTCGAGCGTACTTACTACCCGTCCTATGTTGGTACGCAGAAGATGCGTCAATTTTTAGAGCTGGTTCAGGGCGACATGTCAGTGTTGCAGTACAGGACTCGGTTTATGGAGTTAGGCCGTTATGCTCCCCATATCATGGAGCATGAGGGAGTGAAGACCAAGCAGTTCGTTCAGAGTTTGAGGCAGGAGCTGAGGCACCTTTTGATGGTGAACGCTGCTACTGATTTGGAGAGAACGTCTCGTGTGGCGGCATCCTTGGAGCTGGATATGTAGAAGGTCCGAGGACAGGGAGGCTAGGGGCAGTCCCAGTCAGGCCGTAGTCAGCACACGGCTACCTAGCAGCAGAGCACTTTACAGCATACTGTGGGTAGTTCGGGAGCGTCGACACCGACAGCGTTAGTGGCAAGATCTGCGTCTTTTGGCTCCAAGTTCAAGAAGTTTCTCAAGAAGGGCTTTGGTAAGAAGCGCAAGGATCAGAGGCAGGCGTCATCGGGCAGTGTACAGCAGCTGATTCCTTTTCAGCGTTAGGGATCAGTGAGTGGATCGCGGGGATTGTGTCCCCGGTGTGGCAAGTCACATCCAGGCAGGCAATGCACGGCGCCGGTGATTTGTTTGAGGTGTGACTAGCCAGGGGATATGGCGCGTGACTGTCCCCAGAGGCCGCAGCAGCAGCAGTACCCTCAGTAGTAGCACCCCCAGCAGCAGAGGCCACAGCAGCAGCAGCAGCAGCAGCAGCAGGGGCAGTATCAGCCGCTACCCAAGTCAGCGAGTGTGGGGGGCAGGCAGAGGTCGCGAGGCCAGATTACACACATGACCAAGGTAGAGGCAGTGGCGTCACAGCTCGTGGAAGGTACCATTAGGCTTTTGGGTTGTGCGGCTCAAGTTTTGTTTGATTCTGGCGCTTCTCATTCGTTTATTTCGGAGGATTTCACGCTGAGTATTGAGGAGTCAGTGACCCAGTTGTCCTGTGATTTGGCAGTGGAGTTGCGTTCTGGTGATTTTATGATCACTCCTTATTGCTTTGATGAGGTTCCTGTATGGGTTGAAGGGTGGAGTTTGCCGGCCAGGCTTTATGCATTGCCACTTTAGGACTTTGATGTGATTTTGGGCATTGATTGGCTCGAGACATATCATGCTTTGGTGAATTGTGGCTCAAAGAGGGTTTATTTCTGGCGACTTCGTGGACCCACCTTCTATTTCCAAGGTATTAGGTCTTCCTCTTCCCGCTTTCTTATTTCGGCTATTAGGGCTCGTCGTTTGCTTGATGCGGGTTGTCAGGGTTTTCTCGCTTCTATGGTCGTGGTGGACCAGTCGGAGTCGGATGTGGAGAACATTCCGGTGGTGTGCGAGTTTCCTGATGTTTTTCCTGAGGACCTACCTGGATTGCCTCCCCAGCGGGAGATTGGTTTTGTGATCGAGATTGTGCCTGGTATGGGACCTTTGTCGAAGGCTCCTTACCGTATGGCTCCCGCTGAGTTGAGAGAGTTGAGGGTGCAGTTGCAAGAGTTGCTGGCCAAAGGGTACATTCGTCCTAGCTTTTCCCCTTGGGGTGTGCCAGTGTTGTTCGTGAAGAAGAAGGATGGTAGTCTGAGGCTGTGCATTGACTACCGGCAGTTGAATGAGGTAATCGTTAAGAACAAGTATCCGTTGCCGCGGATTAATGATTTGTTCGACCAGCTTCAGTCTGCTCGAGTGTTCTAGCGGATTGATTTGTGGTGCAGTGATTATCAGTTGCGGATTCGAGAGTCTGACGTGGAGAATACTGCGTTCAACTCGAGATATGGGCATTATGAGTTCTTGGTGATGCCGTTTGGACTCACCAACGCCCCCGCAGCATTTATGGATTTGATGCAGAGGGTGTTCCGTCCGTACTTGGACCAGTTCGTGGTCGTGGTCGTGGTCGTGGATGACATCCTTGTTTATTCACGGTCTACAGATGAGCATGCGTATCATTTGAGGGTTGTGTTGCAGACTTTGCGAGATCACCAGTTGTATGCTAAGCTCAACAATTATGAGTTTTGACTTCACGAGGTGTACTTTTTGGGGCACGTGATTTCTGGTGATGGTATTTCTGTGGATCCAGCCAAGGTCGAGGTAGTGATGCAGTGGCCGAGGCCAAGGTCCGTGACAGAGATTCAGAGTTTCTTTGGGCTTGCAAGCTATTATAGGAGGTTCATTCAGGATTTTTCTCGTGTTGCAGCCCCGATGACCAGGCTTACGCGGAAGGATGTGCCGTTTGTCTGGACTGGTGAGTGTGAGCAGAGCTTCATGGAGCTTAGGAGGTTGCTCACCTCGGCACCAGTATTGGTGTTACCTTCTGGATCGGGAGGTTTTGTGGTGTGTACAGATGCTTCTGGGATTGGGTTGGGTGTTGTGCTGATGCAGCACGGTAGAGTGGTGGCTTATGCATCTCGGCAGCTAAAGCCTCATGAGGAGAACTACCCTACCCATGACCTTGAGTTAGCGGCTGTGATTTTTGCATTTAAAATTTGAAGGCATTATCTGTACGGTGAGAAGTTTGAGGTGTTCACAGACCATCAGAGTTTGAGGTATGTGTTCACTCAGAAGGACCTCAACCTCAGGCAGAGGTGATGGATGGAGTATATAAAGGATTATGACCTCACCCTATCTTATCAGTCGGGCAGGATGAATGTCATTATCGATGCCTTGAGTAGGAAGGTTGTTGTCAGCACCATGATGATGAGGAAGTGGAGGCTCTGGAATAGGTGCCGGCCATGACATTTAGGCTTAAGGTTCCCCAAGAGCCGGGGTCAGCTGTTCTTGCGAGCTTGACTATCACGCCTGTGATTCGTCGCCAGGTGACAGATGCTCAGCGTGCAGACCCTGAGTTGCCTCGGATTTTGGCTTTGGCTGACGTGGGCTTCGGCGAGGACGGAGTGTGAGATTCCATGATAGGCTGTACGTCCCAGCCGAAGAGCAGGTGAGGCGTGCAGTGTTACGGGAGGCTCATGGGAGTCGATACACTGTGCACCCGGGTGCGACAAAGATGTATCAGAACTTGAAGAGGCAGTTCTGGTGGCCTGGCATGAAGAGAGATATTGCCGAATATGTGGCACCCGCCTGACCTGTCAGCAGGTGAAGGCGGAGCATCAGCAACCAGAAGGTACCCTCCAGCCCTTGGAGGTTCCCGCGTGGAAATGGGACCACGTGACCACGGATTTTGTGGTGGGATTGCCGAGGACACCGAGTGGACAGGATAGTATTTGGTTGCTGGTGGATAGGCTGATGAAAGTGGCTCGATTGTTACCGATCAAAGTCAGCTGGAGTGTGTCCAAGTTGGCTCGTCTTTATGTGGAGCGGATCGTATCTTTGCATGGAATTCTTATTTCCATTGTGTCCGATTGAGATCTGTGTTTCACTTCTGGATTCTGGAGGAGTTTCCAGCGAGCTCTTGGCACAGAGTTAGCGTTTAGCTCAGCGTATCATCCTCAGTCTGATGGTCAGTCGGAGAGGACCATTCAGACGTTAGAGGATATGTTGAGATCCTGTTGCCTCGAATGGCAAGGGAGTTGGATTCACCATCTACCGTTGGTGGAGTTTGCCTACAAAAATGGCTATCATTCGAGTATTGGAAGGCTCCTTATGAGACGTTGTATGGGCGACCGTGTTGGACTCCACTCGATTGGTTAGAAATGAGCGTGTTGTGACGGGGCCAGAGCTGGTGCAGCAGTGCATTGATGTAGTGCATCTGGTCCGTCAGAACATGTTGGTGACGTAGAGTCGGTAGAAGAGTTATGCCGATCGGAGAAGGCCGCCACTCAGTTTTGCGGTCGGTGACCGTATATTTTTGAGGGTTTCTCCCATGAAGGGAGTAATGCGGTTTGGACAGCGTGGGAAGCTGAGTCCCCGCTATGTTGGTCCTTTCCTCATCGTTGAGCGCATTGACGAGGTTGCATATCAGTTGCAGCTACCTTCTGAGTTTGCAGCGGTGCATGACGTGTTCTATGTCTCGATGTTGAAGAAGTATATGCCCGATGTTTCTCATATGTTGGAGGAGTCAGTTTGGCCCGAGGTGACTCCCAATCTGTCTCTACCGGAGTTCCCTATCCGTATTGAGGATCGGTGAGAGCAGTACCTACGAAACAAGGTTATCCCTCTGGTTAAGGTGGTATGGCAGTGGCACTCTAGTGGTGAGGCTTCTTGGGAGTTTGAGGACGAGATGCGTCAGCAGTTCCCTTACATGTTCGAGTGAGTATCTTTTTTCTTTCCCCTGTGCTTTATTTTAAATTTCGAGGACTAAATGTGTTTAAGGGGGGAGGGCTGTAATATCCCGGACCCTTCGGATCCTTCTTTTTGGGTCTCGGATCTATTTTCTCGGAGAGTCTGACTCCGTTGTGTCTAAAATTATGTTTCGGACATCTTTCGTGTTCGGATCTATGCGATCCGGATCAGTTTCAGAGGACTTGAGCATATTCCGTGACTTTTTCCGCGTGTTTTCCGATTTCCGTGTGTGTGTTTCGGAAAAACCTGCGGAACCCCGTAGCGGGTGAACCGGGCCATTCACCTAGGTGTGGTGGTACCGTTGTGATCGGTGCGTTCCGAGGATCGTGAAAATATAATTTTTAATTTTT
The DNA here is from genome assembly GCA_022559845.1 of Amorphophallus konjac. Taxonomy (NCBI): domain Eukaryota; kingdom Viridiplantae; phylum Streptophyta; class Magnoliopsida; order Alismatales; family Araceae; genus Amorphophallus; species Amorphophallus konjac. The sequence continues at coordinate 375,258,535 of CM040126.1, read as the reverse complement.
TGGTATTTTCTAAAATTTTTGGATTTTCTAAAAATAGCCCAACTCTTTTTCTTTTTTTCTATTCTTTTCTTCTTCTTCTCCCCCCTCCACCGTGAGAGAACCCCCCCCCCCCCCATTCTTCCTCTTCTTCATCCGGCGTGCTCGCGGCGGCGCCTTCCTCCGACTGCAGACGGCGGCAAGGCGGCGGCGTGGCGACGACGGTGGCGACGAGGCGGTCGTGGTGGCGCGTGGTTCATGGGATTTCGTGGAGGTTCGGGAGCCCTAAAAGCGTTCTTCGTCGATTGGGGACGATCCGGCGTGCCTCGAGGCGAGATCGAGGTAGGGTGATATTCTTTAGCTCCCCGAGTTCCATTCCCGTGATTTGTAAGCCGAGGGGAGGCCGAGAGAGGGTGATTTCACGTCGGGAGGGGAAATCCATATTTTGGGGAGTAGTCGCCCGATCTACCGTTTCAAGCCACAATTTCACGTTTTGAGGGTCTAGATGCATGCTAGGGGTCCTAGGGAAGCTTCCCCCTTGTTTTTCCCCTCATCCATGGATGTTTGGGGGGGTGGTTTGGATTTTTGGGATTTTCCCACCGGCCCATTTTCGGGCTGGTGTGGCGGTCCTTCCAGAGACCGCCAGAGTCTCTGGTGGCCCAGGGTAGGTGCGCTAGACGCTGTGGCGGCCCAAGGCAGGTGCGTCACAGGTTACTGTTTTATCGGCAGGGCATCCGTCGGCTTGGCGGCCGCACGATAAACCGCCAGAGCGTGTAGCGCTCCAGGGTTCGACCGCAGAGGGGGCGAGTTGACCGTTGACTTCCGACCGTTAGTTTTCGACCGTTGAGGATTTTTTTGGGTGTGGCGGCCGAAGGTACGCCTGCCACATCCCTGTGGCGGCCCTATATAGGACCGCCATTTCTTTCGCAACCCAGGGTGTGGCGGCCCATTGTTGGACCGCTACAGTCCCTGTGGCGGCCCAATTCTGAACCGCCAGACTCTATGGTGGCCCAAAGGTGGACCGCTAGAGATCTATGTCCGACCGGAGTTATGTTTTATCGATTCGAGTCCCGGGTGAGTGAATCTCGATCCACGTGCTGACCCGTGGTCTGAATGATGCTGGGCATCATGTGGGGGCCACACGTGAGGGTGCCGTGAGATCCCAAGAGTTGGTGTTCTCGGCTCGTGTCACCGTGAGTCGATGTCGGTATGAGGAGCGGCTCTTGTACTCTGTCCGGTTTAGACGTTGTTTTTCGTTGACTAGAGAGTCTACTCCTTCAGTGACCCTCCACTAGTCGTAGCCTTCCGACATGCGACTGGTCCCACCAGGGAGTCGTGGCGAGGCTACCCTGAGAGACGGTTTTAGACTAGTTTCCGTCGGGCCCCAGGTCTTGCAGCCAGAGTCCGGCTGAGGGGAAAACCAGTCAGAGGGCCAGACCAGGGTTGCGCGGTCTGTGTGTGCACACGTGGTTGGGGGCGGTTGGACCCGCACTGACGAGTGCGACCCCAGCTAGTCACTTGTTCTGTGGTTACTAATACGGTGTCCCCGTTCCACCAGGGGTCGAGGGGGACACCCGAGGTGCGGTTTAAGTCATCAGTGGATGCATCCGACCTTGCTTCTAGTGGGTTGGTACTCCTGTCTTGTGTGGTAGCGACTCTTTGGCTTTTGACGAGTTGTCCCGGTTTTCGTGCAGTGTGTTCGGTACTAGCTGTCGTAGTAGCTTGCAGTTACTTTTCGTGCAATTTCTCGGTTTGCGAGGTGGGGACCGGATGATCCCTACTGAGCCTTGTGTTTTGAGGCTCATTCCCTGCGTGTTTTCACCGTGTTTCAGGTGAGACGAGGCTTCAGGGGAGCGCTTCAGAGGCTCCACGTGGTTTAGGTGCCCAGGGTTAGTTTCCAGTTACCGGTTCCGGGGTATGTTCCGTGTAGTTATACTTTTCTTTGAACTATACTAGTTGTGGACTACTATCTACTTTAGACTCCTGTTATTTTTGTGGACCATGTAATTTAATTAATGTTATTAATTGCTTCCTACTTAATTCATTTAATCTGCGTAACTCTGTAATTATTTTAGATTCTTGTGTATGTCCACACCATCCTTTCAACCCTTCCGAGTCTTCGGGCTCGTGGGTGGCGGTTCGAGATTCGGGCTAGCGGCCCTTCCCGGTGTTCGGATTTCTGGTCGTTACACACTGCTTCCAACACAAGTCGAGCACCTAGCTTACCGACTCCGATCATCGTTTCCTCATCCTCTATCAAGTTATTTCCTTTGCAACCCCCAACTGGGTCCACCACCAAACACCTGGCATCACTTCCATCGGATGAATAGGGTACTCATCCGGCACACTTGCCGTCATATTTTTTCAACTCTTTATTCCGCCAATGCTATAGACCACAGTGCCTCGAGCAATGGCACGGCAACCGACATGGCTCACCCAGCCAGAAACAATCTTATACCGAGGAAATGACCCTCTCTATTGGTCATAATCCTCCAATACTCATACCAATTCTCTGAAATCCTTATGTTTCCTGCCATCACTATGATCCTGGACCTGTGGGTTATGGGCTCACCACGCTTCCGCTGTGCACTCTGCACAACACGTATAATCATGACAAATGACTCGGGATCTATCATCCCGACATTTCCCAACTCGGCTGGCTAACTCCAGAAAATAGGGTGAGCAAAGTTCAAACACCTCAAACCCAGTGCACAAACTCTTTCCTGATCTGACAATCATCTTGCAACTCCACAGGCTCTGATCCATAACGCATCAGAATTACAACACCAGCCACAAATTCTTGCACGCATAACCAAGCTGGCACTCATCCCTCCATAATAACGCCAACACACCCATACGCATCGAGGGATGGGAATAAATTCTCACAAGCAACCTCACTACCAAAACACAGAACATTTCTCACACAAACTCCATGGCATACACAAGGTGACCAACCAATCTGAACACACGATGAAAAATGGCGGAATTCAACCAAAACACAATTCTCTCCAACCAAGGGGACACCAATATACCTCCTATGAAGTAGGAGATCTCCACGTTTGACCCGACCTTAAATCTCACACATGTTGGGAACCTCATCTTCCAACACCAGAAAAATTGTTGCTACCATCTGGTCAACTTTTCTGACAACACTCGCCAAGTGTTCCGTCAGATCACACTGGTAGCATCTCTCGGCACACTATTGCAATTTGCCAAACTAAAACTCACCACGCCTCGAGCACTGGCCCTGTTGATCACCAGCCACACTCTGCCACATCTGTTGAGTTAGCCGTTGCCACACGCTCCCTACCTATGCCTGTCTCTGATCCCAAAATCACCAACCTTTTGAAAAGCTTACTGGGGAGCGAAGAAATCACTAAGGACGTCAGGCTTGAAGGCTGCTACACCATTAACCACAAGACATCTCCTGGGCTGCTAGTACGTGGACCACCACACCGAGAACCATGACAAAAACAATGATCGACACTTGCCTTAGGTTATCCTCAAGTCTCGAATCTACCAATGAACTTTCACATCTCATCTGCCACCTCGCACGACGCATCTGATGTGGTGCATAATGGCCTCAATTTCTACAATTTGGGCCCAAAACTAAGCCACCGCCATACAATCCCAAATCAAATCCAAAGCTAACACAGCCCATTCATACGAAGAAGGGCATGACTTAGAACTCACTAGGACATCTCTGCCCCTTCCTGCCTCGAAATCTGTAAAAATAATTGGGACTAACACGTCATCTCTGACACCACAGAGCATGACAAGAATGTCGGGCTCGACAATCAACAGCTCACCAGGAGAACTCTCCACTCGTCTGAGCACTCTATTGATCAAGGCATCCGTCCCATCACCTCAAATCATGACCCTGACGCCTCAGGGGCTAGCTAAATCTCAAACTAGGGTGACCAAAATAACACTAACTCCCCCTGAGCACACTCATGGTCACCTAGCCACGAACTATCCTCGCCAGCCACCTAGCCTCGTCGCTGGTAGCTCTGATGCTGCATCCAAGCTCATACCTGTCGGTAAAACACTGCCTAACTCAGCATGGCCGGGACCGCCACCGTTGGGGAAGATAAATCTCTATCCTACCCCTCAAGCCCCCTACCGGCACTCTGACCATAACCGAATCTGCCTTTACAGCGCTAACACCGCGCACTCTAGCTCTCACAAGAGAAACAAGGCAGTAAATAAACACAAAACCCTATGCCAGCTGCCGACTGTATTAGACCTTATGAACTCTGGAACACTGCAATTATCTCAAATTCTAATGTGCGTCAACAACTCCTACTCTGATACCAACTGTAACCACCCAAGATCCGGATACTGGGAATTACCTGATACCATTCAAATCCTAGCTCGCCACCCACGAGCCGGAAGGCTCGAAAGGGTTAATTGGTGTGTGGAGATACATTGAAGTTTAAAATAATGCAGGAAATAACTATCGAATTAACTACTTAAATAATAGGAAATAAATTATATTTTTAATTAATAAAGTAACTATAGAATCCAGTCCATAAAGTACAGTCTATAGAGAAAGAAAATGTACTCAAGCATCGGGTACGCCCCCAGCTCTAGCAAGCTAGCTAGCAACTATGAACCTCAGCGCTGCACCTCTTAACCTTTAGGAGGAATCGTAACACCTGAAAAGAAAGGGGTGAGCCTCATCTCATTGGCTCAATAGGGGTCCCGCGGATCCCCACCACGAAACAATGGCTCTAAATAGCAATGATAATAATAATAACAATAACAATAACAATAGTAACAGTAGCGAACGTAACAGCAACGGAAACAGAAGGATGCGGTGGAAACATAGCTCTCCAAGCTACTCAATGGCACGAAAAGAAAACCCCGATCTCACAGTCGGGACTGTCGAATCATCGGTAAAATCACGGTTACGCTACTGAAGGGAAAGGAACCACGATACTCCTATCGTGCAGGCCCGTCCTGGCCAATGAAGGCCACAGCCTAGACCATGCAGTCCGGGCGTATGGTCACGATCTCACTATCGTGAACAAGACTCCGCCTACGGGTGGAACCCTTGATCTGAATGTCGAGAAAAATGCACAGAAATCATCCAAAGAACCACGAAGAAACTCATCTCGCATGATAGGAGAACTGCTCACTAGAAGCTAGGTCGGATGCATCCGCCGATGACTTAGTCCGTAGCCTAAGGTGTCTTCCTACTCACCCTAGGCGGAAACTGAGACGCCGTATACAAGTAACCACAGAACAAGCACTAGTCGGGGTCGCGCTCGTCAGCACACATCCATCACCCCCAACTATATGTGCACACACATGCCATCTGCTCTAGGTCGGGTCCTCTAGCTGGTTTTCCTTCCAACCGAACTCATGTTGCAAAAGTAAGGGGCCCTACGGTAACCAGCTTAAAAACCATCTACTAGGGTAAAGCCTCCGCCACTCCTCGGTGGATAAGCAACTACGTGCCCAGGTCAGCTCCATTTAGTGGGAGGGTCACTCAAGGTAGAAGCTCTTGGTAGAAGAAACACCGAAGTATTGATGGGCTACGCACGCACCCGTCATAAGTATCACATAAAACAGGGCGGCTCGGTGCCACCAGACTCAAGACGACTAGCTAGACTCGCTAATCCAACGACCATAGAGTCACACGACTCATCCCAAGCCCGTTGTACCATATGGCACCATACCATCAAATTGTCGTAGTCCAAGGGTCAGAAACTACGGTCAAAAGGATTCTTAAGGCGACTCTCAACCGTCGAGTCCATTCCCTCTCAAAGGGAGACTAGAAAGCCCCCAACCCCTGGCTGGGTCACTGGACTATCGATCACTGGCCATATGCATGACCCGCATGGAAACTACTTTTCGAGGAAACTCACATAGTGCGGGGACAACCCTCTGCACGTACACGAGTACACGAAGACTCGAACTAGCGAAACAAGGAAGTCCAGAACACACGAGGTCACCTAGACCTTCAAAACCTCACGAGCATGCTAAACGAGGTAACGTGATTCCCCCGGACACCCAAAAATATAAGCTTGATCCCCACGGGGTATTCGGGACATCTACAGAGAAAAAGGTAGACCAATGGGTCTCAGCCGGGTCGACCGGCGGCCAAAAGAGCGAATAACACTACATTTCGGTCGACCAGACCCTGGGGTCGATCGACCTACAGCAGACTGGTTGATCGACCGGCCCCTTGGTTCGATCGACTGACACTTGGCTCAGTTCACCAGCCCTTCTGGGTCGGTCGACCATTACAGCACGGTTGCTTCCCGTGGCGAATCCTGATCGGTCCATCGAAATTCTCCATCGGTCGACCGAAATCGGAGAAAACCCTGCGTAACCCCATCCGAGGGGTTCCAAACCACACCCCACTCGACCCCCATCAAGGAGGAAAACATCGGGGATCTCGCCCTGGCTCCCAAACCACCAAATGCGACCAAATAAATGGGAAAACACCGCCCGATCCGCGGAAATCGTCACTCACCCTAAACATGGGAAAACCTCCCCAGCATGAACGCAAACCCACTCTCGGCCTCGTCTCGGCCTACAAATCACGGGAAAATGGAAAGCAAGGGCCAAGGATCCATCCCCCTACCTCTCACGACGAGATCCCGCACCGAGGATGCCGATTCCAAGCGAAAATGTGCGTCGAACCAACGCCGGCTTCACGAACTCGCGAACCAGCTCCACCGCGCCACTACCCCATTCCTCGCTCCATCCTTGCCGATCATCGCCCCACGTGCCTCTCCGCCTCGCCCACGCCATCCTCCATCGGCCACCCGAAGAAAGGAGGGTGAGAGGGAGAGAAACGAGAGGAGAGAGGGAGAGAACGAGAGAATGAGGAGAGAGGGGGTGAAGGGTTATATTTATAGGAATTGTTTTGGCATTTAAAAATTTAAAAAAAATAAAAATGAGAAAAAATCATCCCCACAATCCTCGAAAAATGCACAACACCTTTGCAATGTCCCGGAGTCCGGAAACACAACGGTTCACCATACACGGGGATCCGAAGGTCCGATAGTCAAAAATCTGATTTAATTATAAAATGCAATCCAGGACCTATAGAAACACTCCAAAACCCACAAATTCCTGATCCAAAAATCATGGGTGTTACACTGTGTAGGAACTTTTGACTGGAGTCCTAAGAGGGCCTCGTCGGACTTTTCTATTGGGCCATCCAAGGTGGCCCTACTGCAAGAGGATCTCGTTGGGCTTCTTCCTACAAGAAAAGTTCTTATCGAGGTGGGTATACCTTGGGAGAACCCTCTGACACTGAAGTTAGTAGGCGCTTTGGAGAAAGGAGGAAGGGTTCTTAGGAGTGTGAGGCATCCAAGGTTTGCCTGAGAGCCTAGTGGAGGTGGAGGAGAAGAGGAAGATCTTTAAGTCTGAAAGGATTGTACAGGGTGGCCTCCTAGCGCGGCTAATGGATGCGAAGCGTATCATGACATTGAAAAGGAGCATAGACCTGCTCATAGAGGTAGGTTGTTATGGCACTTTGAATCCTCGAAAATCAACGATTTGGACTAGATTTGGCCGGATGGAGGCCATTGTGGACTGCCGAATGGAGATCCACTCAAAAGGGAACGAGAAACGCGAGCGACGGGCTACAAACTCGCAATAACTAAAAGCTAATGGGGGAAGGGGTCATGCAACATGTCAACAGAGAAAAGAGCATACGTAGGATGCCAAAGGGATGTGATCGCCAGAGGGGTTACCTCAATGAAAAGAAATGATCACGTGTACCTGGCACAAGACACGGAAACTATGAATCATCGAGAGCGGGAAATGGTGGGTTACTTCTTCCTCCCCCTTCGGCCGGCCGACGGGGAGGGCTTTCCTTGAGTACCCTTGCAAAATAACGACAAACAAATAACAAGTGGATCAGAAAGACGAAGGTGCAGCAATCAATTCTAGCGATGCAAGTAACGAAATGACGGCCGGACACACACCTGGTTGGTGTTGTCTTTTAAACCCCTCTCGGACACGAGTAGGAGGAAAATGCTTATGATGGATGGTGATTATACCAACGTAGGAACAGGAAGAGACTCCCCCAAAAGGGGGTGAAAATGCGATATGATGAATGCAAGATATCTAAGGAAAAAGAGAGGAGAATGGCTTATTGGATGGCCGATGGCGAGATCCGGCGGAGCCTCGGTAGCGTAGGGATGACGTGGGAGCGCGACGGGCGAAGACGGCCTTTCTCCTGCGAGCACGGGCACCCAGGAATCCGGCAGAACCTCACCTACAAAACACCCACGGGTTAGGAATGGAATCCGACAGCCTCCCGGCGCTCTTTTTTCGACCCTTGGACTGAGGGGGGTAGCCCTCTATTTATAGAGTTCCGGAGGATGGAGGCGTCCAGGGGCCTGGACGCCTCCATCACTTGGATCTTTTTTAAACGACAATCTGACATGCTGACGGGTAGTCAGTGGCCAGGGGCATCCGTGACCTGGATGATGGAGGCGTCCAGGGGCCTGGACGCCTCCATGACATTGGATTCCTTTCAAACTACAAGCCAGCCAACGGATAGTCGGGGATCAGGGGTGCCCGTGAGCTGAACGATGGAGGCGTCCAGGGGCCTGGACGCCTCCATAATTTGGATTCTTTTCAAACGACAGGCCGAGCAACGGTCAGGCAGTGGTCGGGGTTGCCCGTGAGCTGATTGATGGAGGCGTCCAGGGGCCTGGACGCCTCCATAACTTGGATTTTCTTCCAACGACAGACTAAGCAACGGTCAGTCGATGGCCGGGGGTCGCCCGTGAGCAGGTTGATGGAGGCGTCCAGGGGCGTGGACGCCTCCATATCTTGGCTTTTCTTCAGACGACAGACTGAGCAACGGTCAGTCGATGGTCAGGGGTCGCCCGTGAGCCGATTGATGGAGGCGTCCAGTCTCCTGGACGCCTTCAAGAATATATATATATATATATATTTTATTATTTTATTATTTTTTTCATTTTTTTGCCATTGATGGAGGCGTCCAGCCTCCTGGACGCCTCCATGATTTTTTTGATTTTTTAATTATTTTTATTTATGGAGGCGTCCAGGCGCCTGGACGCCTCCATGATTTTTTGATTTTTCTATTATTTTTTATATATATGAATTTATGGAGGCGTCCAGTCTCCTGGACACCTCCAAGATTTTTCACGAAAAATTCAGAAAAATGTTTAAAAAATTCAGAAAAATAGGAAATCACCAGAGTAATTAAAAATGTGAAGGCCGCCTTGGGGTATCATAGTGTAATATGAGATTTACTCACTGTAATGTCAAGAACGGCGTGTCTACAGCTGCCCCGCCTTGGCGTCTGCTTTGCAAGGGAGTGGCACGTAGTGGAATGGCATTGAAGTGAAGTGGAATGGAGTGAGAATGGACTGAAAAGTAGATGCCAAGGTGTGATGAGACACGCTTTCAACATTACGATTTTTGGAATGTTTTCAGAGTTTTCAACGAGACGACCTGGGAGAAGGTCTTTCGAATTCAACAATTGTTTGGACGGAAATCAAACAAGGAAGGAGAAGATGTGCGCTCAGGCACGAGTAGAAAAAAAGGGGACCAACTTCTCTGTGTGGAAGTACCTGGGTCGTAAACCTGCAGGTTTCACCTTGGGGAGCGGTTACCAGCCAATGTGGAAGTGCTGCGGCCAAGATGGGTCAAACGGAGCAAAAAGTAAAGGAATATTTGAGGATCAATCCAAACAAGGGTCTCCTTTGGAAGAACAGCGTGGGGCTGTCTCAAGAAAACTTAGTACTTCATTCGGAATGGAATATCTCATATTATCGGAATTTAAGCACAGCGATCTTCGCAATCGAATTACTTTAGTGATTTTCCGCAATAGACTCAAAGTCCTATATGAATGCATGCTGGGTTTAAAGAAAAATTAAAACAAACTAAAATAGAAAATAGTCAAGGATAATATTATCAACTCGTTAAGAATGGGTCAGGATACCAGTTCGGTGAGCCGATACTGAGCCGGGGCCCGTTTGTCCACGCACCAACTCACCGAATGGAACCGTCGTCCCCACGCTATCACCAGCTAACGGCCTATCCATGCAACCCAAATTCTTCTGGAATCATCACTGTTTTTGTTAAAGGGGAACTCAAATCCCAGATTTGTTCAGGTCGCAAGGTCCTTGACATGTTCTAATAGCGTAAATATCGTATAGTACGATGCACGACACGGAGGACCAAACATTAAAGGATGGCGTACAGGATAGCGTGAAAAGCGTCCGTTGGCAAAACCTGCACAGACCATCATAGATTAAATACATCAGAAAGCACAGAAATATCACAGAATCGTACCACAGTACAAGGACAAAACATGACTTAACCACACATGTGAGACGTCCCGTCTCGTAGCACCTCCCATTTCCTATAAGTACCACCCCATAGGCTAGTTTATTCAAATGCACCAAAGGGGGATTTTGAAAATTCAAGAGGAGGAGAAGAGGAGGGTCTAGGGACTTCGGGATGGAAGGAGAGTCTTCCCGCGTCATGAAGAGGGGCAGGCCTAGTAGTGAGATCAGGCGACTTTCCGACCTCGAGGGTCATTTGAGTGGGGCGATCCAGTCACATATGGTAAATTGATTTATTTCAAATTTTACTGCATGAACTCTCTTCTCACTTTCCCTCCTTTCTTTTTTTTCTTTCCAGCCGTATCCGCTCTTTCCGGGCCCGAGGAAGTTTTCAAAACTGCCATGGCTCTCAGAGCTAACTTCTAACATCTCCATTGGCATGAGGGCTATACTCTCGAAGTGGCATCTTCAGGGGCTCCTTATTCATGCCAAGCACTACGAAAGAATCGCATGGACTGGGCAGCTATGGGCGCATTAGTGGAGATCTGGCATCCCCAGACCCACACTTTCATCTTCCCCACGTTCGAGGCGACCATTCTCCTCGAGGAGGTGGAGCTTCTGCTTGGACTGAAGAAATTCAAGAGTGATGGGAAGACGAAGCCGATGCGGATGTTGACAAAGGTGACTTCCGAGAGCGTCCTTGGAAGCTTCATGCTGCCCGACGCAGTCAGAAAGGTCCGCACTCAAAAGGGAATCGACTTGCGAAGGCTCGCGGTATGGGTCATGGATGCCTTGAAAGGCTCACCAGATGATGAACACTTGGAAGGAGTCATGAAAGGTTTTACCATCTGTCTGGCGGGGGCTCTTCTGTTTCCTTATGCCGACAACATAATGGAGGAGGACCAACTGAATGCTATCCACGGGTTTTGGAGCGGCAAGAGGGTGGGGCCGGCCATCCTTGCCTATCTTTACAGCGGCCTTACTGCCTCGAGCATGGGTAAGCCTCCTTATGGTTGCGCACTTGTTTTGAACTGCTGGATTGACTTGCACTTCAAGTTCGACCACCGTGAGGGGATGCCGACCGGTTCGAAGCTCTTTCAACAAAGCCCCCTTTATCACATAGCCGACGTATTAGGCTTCGGTGGCACCGTGGCGAACCGAGTTCCATGGCTGAAGAGGCGTGAAGACTGGCGGTCTCACTTTCGAATCATGGCACAAACTCTCTTCACTTGTGCTCCGGCATGTCTCCTCTCTCTTGAACTTCTCATGAGGCCTTCTCCCGGAGCCGAGCTCCAACTGATCGGCGCGACCGAGTTCGTCCTTTACAACGCGCATCGGTGCTGCCTCCAGATCGGCCTTCCACGCCACTCGTTCTCATCACTGACCGGGATCGTTCCTTTGAAGAAGAGGGAGTTAGGCACGGAAGCGGACGCGAAGGAAGCGAAGGCTATTAAAGCGCCTTGGAAGATGAGCGTTGCGGGAAAAGCCTTAGCGCATGTGGGGGAGAAATGCGAGCTTTGGAGGGCTTATGTAACCGAACTGGGGAAGTTAAGGCCTAAGGCGCCTAAGCCCCTGATCTAGCTCATGCGGCTTTCTCATGGAATAAAGTGTGGCTTTTGGATGTTTTGGACCCCTGTTCCCCTAATTATTATTTTTGTGATTTTCATTTTTCTTTGTGTTTTTGTTTTTATTTTGTGCTTTTGCTTGGATTGTACACTCATCTCTCTTTTTTGTATTTTTGGTTATTATTATTTTTTTTTCAAAAATTTTATTATGGGGGCGTCCAGGGGCCTGGACGCCCCTAAGTTCTTTTATTTCGAATTTTTTTGTTTTAATTTTGGGGGCGTCCAGGGGCCTGGACGCCCCTAAGTTTTTTTATTAATTTTTTTTTGTTTTTTATCTTGGGGGCGTCCAGGCGCCTGGACGCCCCTAAAATTTGAATTCTTTTGAAAAAAAACAAAAAAGGTGGGGGCGTCCAGGCGCCTGGACGCCCCAAAGGAAGTTGATTCTATATATAGGGGGGGGCCTCACCCCCCTGCTCACTTACACTGTTCATTCTGACGATCCGGCCATTCCAGAAAACCCATTCCCAGTCCCAATGGAGCAAGGAGGCCCGAGCCAGGATGGGGGGAGGCGGAAACGACGAGCTCGTCATTCGAGGGGGTGGAGAGATCATGCCGAGGAGGCTGCCGAGGCGGAGGAGATTGCCGTGGAGGAGGAGATCGTTGCGGAGGCACCTATCCTGGCCGTGGAGGGCCCTGCGGGTGCTGGCGACGTGGGGGAGGACGAGCACGATCCGGTAAGCCCCTTCAGAACTTCAGTTTGTTGGTTTCTTAGGCTAAATGGGCGGACGAGAGGCTGTATGGAGAAGACCGGGGAGCGGGGGAAGGAGGCGTCCAGGAGCCTGGACGCCTCCACAGCTTCTTTTTTCATTTATTTATTTATTTATTTATTTGGGTTATTATGTAAATAAACTAAAATTAAAAAATATGGAGGCGTCCAGGGCATTGGACGCCTCCAAAATAATATATATTATTATTTATTTACTTATCATTTTTTTGTCTTTTGTGTTAAAAATAGGAAAAAAATAAAAAAGAGGGAGGCGTCCACGAGGCTGGACGCCTCTAAAAAAGTATATATAGGTATATAGATAAATAAAATAAATATTATGTACATTGTTATTTGTTTATCATGATTCTGATGTGTTGTTTGTTTTGTGGTGTGCAGGGGGTGATGAAGAGCCGGATCAGCT